>JAXRKO010000764.1:0-28819 GCA_037039905.1 Formica aserva | reverse complement strand
AATATTCTTGATGTGTTATGAAAACTTTCGGTATATCTCACTCACAGGTACGTAACTAAGTCGTTCCGAACGAAGGAAACTTGCGTACATAGCGATCTTATCTCTGTAAGCCGAGAAGCGTTGTTCCTCAATTTCCTTGATGTGTTATGAAAACTTTCGGTATATCTCACTTACAGGTACGTAACTAAGTCGTTCCGAACGAAGGAAACTTGCGTACATAGCGATCTTAGCTTAGTGTGCCGAGAAGCGTTGTTCCTCAATTTCCTTGATGTGTTATGAAAATTTTCGGCAAATCTCGCTTACAGGCACGTAACTAAGTCGTTCCGAACAAAGGAAAGTTGCGTACATAGCGATCTTAGCTCTGTGTGCCGAGAAGCGTTGTTCCTCAATTTCCTTGATGTGTTATGAAAATTTTCGGCAAATCTCGCTTACAGGCACGTAACTAAGTCGTTCCGAACGAAGGAAACTTGCGTACATAGCGATCTTAGCTCTGTGTGCCGAGAAGCGTTGTTCCTCAATTTCCTTGATGTGTTATGAAAACTTTCGGCAAATCTCACTTACAGGCACGTAACTAAGTCGTTCCGAACGAAGGAAACTTGCGTACATAGCGATCTTAGCTCTGTGTGCCGAGAAGCGTTGTTCCTCAATTTCCTTGATGTGTTATGAAAATTTTCGGCAAATCTCGCTTACAGGCACGTAACTAAGTCGTTCCGAACGAAGGAAACTTGCGTACATAGCGATCTTAGCTCTGTGTGCCGAGAAGCGTTGTTCCTCAATTTCCTTGATGTGTTATGAAATTTTCGGTATATCTCACTTACAGGTACGTAACTAAGTCGTTCCGAACGAAGGAAACATGCGTACATAGCGATCTTAGCTCTGTGTGCCGAGAAGCGTTGTTCCTCATTTCCTTGATGTGTTATGAAAATTTTCGGCAAATCTCGCTTACAGGCACGTAACTAAGTCGTTCCGAACGAAGGAAACTTGCGTACATAGCGATCTTAGCTCTGTGTGCCGAGAAGCGTTGTTCCTCAATTTCCTTGATGTGTTATGAAAACTTTCGGTATATCTCACTTACAGGTACGTAACTAAGTCGTTCCGAACGAAGGAAACTTGCGTACATAGCGATCTTAGCTCTGTGTGCCGAGAAGCGTTGTTCCTCAATTTCCTTGATGTGTTATGAAAATTTTCGGCAAATCTCGCTTACAGGCACGTAACTAAGTCGTTCCGAACGAAGGAAACTTGCGTACATAGCGATCTTAGCTCTGTGTGCCGAGAAGCGTTGTTCCTCAATTTCCTTGATGTGTTATGAAAACTTTCGGTATATCTCACTTACAGGTACGTAACTAAGTCGTTCCGAACGAAGGAAACTTGCGTACATAGCGATCTTAGCTCTGTGTGCCGAGAAGCGTTGTTCCTCAATTTCCTTGATGTGTTATGAAAATTTTCGGCAAATCTCACTTACAGGCACGTAACTAAGTCGTTCCGAACGAAGGAAACTTGCGTACATAGCGATCTTAGCTCTGTGAGCCGAGAAGCGTTGTTCCTCAATTTCCTTGATGTGTTATGAAAACTTTCGGCAAATCTCACTTACAGGCACGTAACTAAGTCGTTCCGAACGAAGGAAACTTGCGTACATAGCGATCTTAGCTCTGTGAGCCGAGAAGCGTTGTTCCTCAATTTCCTTGATGTGTTATGAAAATTTTCGGCAAATCTCACTTACAGGCACGTAACTAAGTCGTTCCGAACGAAGGAAACTTGCGTACATAGCGATCTTAGCTCTGTGTGCCGAGAAGCGTTGTTCCTCAATTTCCTTGATGTGTTATGAAAATTTTCGGCAAATCTCACTTACAGGCACGTAACTAAGTCGTTCCGAACGAAGGAAACTTGCGTACATAGCGATCTTAGCTCTGTGAGCCGAGAAGCGTTGTTCCTCAATTTCCTTGATGTGTTATGAAAATTTTCGGCAAATCTCACTTACAGGCACGTAACTAAGTCGTTCCGAACGAAGGAAACTTGCGTACATAGCGATCTTAGCTCTGTGAGCCGAGAAGCGTTGTTCCTCAATTTCCTTGATGTGTTATGAAAATTTTCGGCAAATCTCACTTACAGGCACGTAACTAAGTCGTTCCGAACGAAGGAAACTTGCGTACATAGCGATCTTAGCTCTGTGAGCCGAGAAGCGTTGTTCCTCAATTTCCTTGATGTGTTATGAAAATTTTCGGCAAATCTCACTTACAGGCACGTAACTAAGTCGTTCCGAACGAAGGAAACTTGCGTACATTCGATCTTAGCTCTGTGAGCCGAGAAGCGTTGTTCCTCAATTTCCTTGATGTGTTATGAAAATTTTCGGCAAATCTCACTTACAGGCACGTAACTAAGTCGTTCCGAACGAAGGAAACTTGCGTACATAGCGATCTTAGCTCTGTGAGCCGAGAAGCGTTGTTCCTCAATTTCCTTGATGTGTTATGAAAATTTTCGGCAAATCTCACTTACAGGCACGTAACTAAGTCGTTCCGAACGAAGGAAACTTGCGTACATAGCGATCTTAGCTCTGTGAGCCGAGAAGCGTTGTTCCTCAATTTCCTTGATGTGTTATGAAAATTTTCGGCAAATCTCACTTACAGGCACGTAACTAAGTCGTTCCGAACGAAGGAAACTTGCGTACATAGCGATCTTAGCTCTGTGTGCCGAGAAGCGTTGTTCCTCAATTTCCTTGATGTGTTATGAAAATTTTCGGCAAATCTCACTTACAGGCACGTAACTAAGTCGTTCCGAACGAAGGAAACTTGCGTACATAGCGATCTTAGCTCTGTGAGCCGAGAAGCGTTGTTCCTCAATTTCCTTGATGTGTTATGAAAATTTTCGGCAAATCTCACTTACAGGCACGTAACTAAGTCGTTCCGAACGAAGGAAACTTGCGTACATAGCGATCTTAGCTCTGTGAGCCGAGAAGCGTTGTTCCTCAATTTCCTTGATGTGTTATGAAAATTTTCGGCAAATCTCACTTACAGGCACGTAACTAAGTCGTTCCGAACGAAGGAAACTTGCGTACATAGCGATCTTAGCTCTGTGAGCCGAGAAGCGTTGTTCCTCAATTTCCTTGATGTGTTATGAAAATTTTCGGCAAATCTCACTTACAGGCACGTAACTAAGTCGTTCCGAACGAAGGAAACTTGCGTACATAGCGATCTTAGCTCTGTGAGCCGAGAAGCGTTGTTCCTCAATTTCCTTGATGTGTTATGAAAATTTTCGGCAAATCTCACTTACAGGCACGTAACTAAGTCGTTCCGAACGAAGGAAACTTGCGTACATAGCGATCTTAGCTCTGTGAGCCGAGAAGCGTTGTTCCTCAATTTCCTTGATGTGTTATGAAAATTTTCGGCAAATCTCACTTACAGGCACGTAACTAAGTCGTTCCGAACGAAGGAAACTTGCGTACATAGCGATCTTAGCTCTGTGAGCCGAGAAGCGTTGTTCCTCAATTTCCTTGATGTGTTATGAAAATTTTCGGCAAATCTCACTTACAGGCACGTAACTAAGTCGTTCCGAACGAAGGAAACTTGCGTACATAGCGATCTTAGCTCTGTGAGCCGAGAAGCGTTGTTCCTCAATTTCCTTGATGTGTTATGAAAATTTTCGGCAAATCTCACTTACAGGCACGTAACTAAGTCGTTCCGAACGAAGGAAACTTGCGTACATAGCGATCTTAGCTCTGTGAGCCGAGAAGCGTTGTTCCTCAATTTCCTTGATGTGTTATGAAAATTTTCGGCAAATCTCACTTACAGGCACGTAACTAAGTCGTTCCGAACGAAGGAAACTTGCGTACATAGCGATCTTAGCTCTGTGAGCCGAGAAGCGTTGTTCCTCAATTTCCTTGATGTGTTATGAAAATTTTCGGCAAATCTCACTTACAGGCACGTAACTAAGTCGTTCCGAACGAAGGAAACTTGCGTACATAGCGATCTTAGCTCTGTGAGCCGAGAAGCGTTGTTCCTCAATTTCCTTGATGTGTTATGAAAATTTTCGGCAAATCTCACTTACAGGCACGTAACTAAGTCGTTCCGAACGAAGGAAACTTGCGTACATAGCGATCTTAGCTCTGTGAGCCGAGAAGCGTTGTTCCTCAATTTCCTTGATGTGTTATGAAAATTTTCGGCAAATCTCACTTACAGGCACGTAACTAAGTCGTTCCGAACGAAGGAAACTTGCGTACATAGCGATCTTAGCTCTGTGAGCCGAGAAGCGTTGTTCCTCAATTTCCTTGATGTGTTATGAAAATTTTCGGCAAATCTCACTTACAGGCACGTAACTAAGTCGTTCCGAACGAAGGAAACTTGCGTACATAGCGATCTTAGCTCTGTGAGCCGAGAAGCGTTGTTCCTCAATTTCCTTGATGTGTTATGAAAATTTTCGGCAAATCTCACTTACAGGCACGTAACTAAGTCGTTCCGAACGAAGGAAACTTGCGTACATAGCGATCTTAGCTCTGTGAGCCGAGAAGCGTTGTTCCTCAATTTCCTTGATGTGTTATGAAAATTTTCGGCAAATCTCACTTACAGGCACGTAACTAAGTCGTTCCGAACGAAGGAAACTTGCGTACATAGCGATCTTAGCTCTGTGAGCCGAGAAGCGTTGTTCCTCAATTTCCTTGATGTGTTATGAAAATTTTCGGCAAATCTCACTTACAGGCACGTAACTAAGTCGTTCCGAACGAAGGAAACTTGCGTACATAGCGATCTTAGCTCTGTGAGCCGAGAAGCGTTGTTCCTCAATTTCCTTGATGTGTTATGAAAATTTTCGGCAAATCTCACTTACAGGCACGTAACTAAGTCGTTCCGAACGAAGGAAACTTGCGTACATAGCGATCTTAGCTCTGTGAGCCGAGAAGCGTTGTTCCTCAATTTCCTTGATGTGTTATGAAAATTTTCGGCAAATCTCACTTACAGGCACGTAACTAAGTCGTTCCGAACGAAGGAAACTTGCGTACATAGCGATCTTAGCTCTGTGAGCCGAGAAGCGTTGTTCCTCAATTTCCTTGATGTGTTATGAAAATTTTCGGCAAATCTCACTTACAGGCACGTAACTAAGTCGTTCCGAACGAAGGAAACTTGCGTACATAGCGATCTTAGCTCTGTGAGCCGAGAAGCGTTGTTCCTCAATTTCCTTGATGTGTTATGAAAATTTTCGGCAAATCTCACTTACAGGCACGTAACTAAGTCGTTCCGAACGAAGGAAACTTGCGTACATAGCGATCTTAGCTCTGTGAGCCGAGAAGCGTTGTTCCTCAATTTCCTTGATGTGTTATGAAAATTTTCGGCAAATCTCACTTACAGGCACGTAACTAAGTCGTTCCGAACGAAGGAAACTTGCGTACATAGCGATCTTAGCTCTGTGAGCCGAGAAGCGTTGTTCCTCAATTTCCTTGATGTGTTATGAAAATTTTCGGCAAATCTCACTTACAGGCACGTAACTAAGTCGTTCCGAACGAAGGAAACTTGCGTACATAGCGATCTTAGCTCTGTGAGCCGAGAAGCGTTGTTCCTCAATTTCCTTGATGTGTTATGAAAATTTTCGGCAAATCTCACTTACAGGCACGTAACTAAGTCGTTCCGAACGAAGGAAACTTGCGTACATAGCGATCTTAGCTCTGTGAGCCGAGAAGCGTTGTTCCTCAATTTCCTTGATGTGTTATGAAAATTTTCGGCAAATCTCACTTACAGGCACGTAACTAAGTCGTTCCGAACGAAGGAAACTTGCGTACATAGCGATCTTAGCTCTGTGAGCCGAGAAGCGTTGTTCCTCAATTTCCTTGATGTGTTATGAAAATTTTCGGCAAATCTCACTTACAGGCACGTAACTAAGTCGTTCCGAACGAAGGAAACTTGCGTACATAGCGATCTTAGCTCTGTGAGCCGAGAAGCGTTGTTCCTCAATTTCCTTGATGTGTTATGAAAATTTTCGGCAAATCTCACTTACAGGCACGTAACTAAGTCGTTCCGAACGAAGGAAACTTGCGTACATAGCGATCTTAGCTCTGTGAGCCGAGAAGCGTTGTTCCTCAATTTCCTTGATGTGTTATGAAAATTTTCGGCAAATCTCACTTACAGGCACGTAACTAAGTCGTTCCGAACGAAGGAAACTTGCGTACATAGCGATCTTAGCTCTGTGAGCCGAGAAGCGTTGTTCCTCAATTTCCTTGATGTGTTATGAAAATTTTCGGCAAATCTCACTTACAGGCACGTAACTAAGTCGTTCCGAACGAAGGAAACTTGCGTACATAGCGATCTTAGCTCTGTGAGCCGAGAAGCGTTGTTCCTCAATTTCCTTGATGTGTTATGAAAATTTTCGGCAAATCTCACTTACAGGCACGTAACTAAGTCGTTCCGAACGAAGGAAACTTGCGTACATAGCGATCTTAGCTCTGTGAGCCGAGAAGCGTTGTTCCTCAATTTCCTTGATGTGTTATGAAAATTTTCGGCAAATCTCACTTACAGGCACGTAACTAAGTCGTTCCGAACGAAGGAAACTTGCGTACATAGCGATCTTAGCTCTGTGAGCCGAGAAGCGTTGTTCCTCAATTTCCTTGATGTGTTATGAAAATTTTCGGCAAATCTCACTTACAGGCACGTAACTAAGTCGTTCCGAACGAAGGAAACTTGCGTACATAGCGATCTTAGCTCTGTGAGCCGAGAAGCGTTGTTCCTCAATTTCCTTGATGTGTTATGAAAATTTTCGGCAAATCTCACTTACAGGCACGTAACTAAGTCGTTCCGAACGAAGGAAACTTGCGTACATAGCGATCTTAGCTCTGTGAGCCGAGAAGCGTTGTTCCTCAATTTCCTTGATGTGTTATGAAAATTTTCGGCAAATCTCACTTACAGGCACGTAACTAAGTCGTTCCGAACGAAGGAAACTTGCGTACATAGCGATCTTAGCTCTGTGAGCCGAGAAGCGTTGTTCCTCAATTTCCTTGATGTGTTATGAAAATTTTCGGCAAATCTCACTTACAGGCACGTAACTAAGTCGTTCCGAACGAAGGAAACTTGCGTACATAGCGATCTTAGCTCTGTGAGCCGAGAAGCGTTGTTCCTCAATTTCCTTGATGTGTTATGAAAATTTTCGGCAAATCTCACTTACAGGCACGTAACTAAGTCGTTCCGAACGAAGGAAACTTGCGTACATAGCGATCTTAGCTCTGTGAGCCGAGAAGCGTTGTTCCTCAATTTCCTTGATGTGTTATGAAAATTTTCGGCAAATCTCACTTACAGGCACGTAACTAAGTCGTTCCGAACGAAGGAAACTTGCGTACATAGCGATCTTAGCTCTGTGAGCCGAGAAGCGTTGTTCCTCAATTTCCTTGATGTGTTATGAAAATTTTCGGCAAATCTCACTTACAGGCACGTAACTAAGTCGTTCCGAACGAAGGAAACTTGCGTACATAGCGATCTTAGCTCTGTGAGCCGAGAAGCGTTGTTCCTCAATTTCCTTGATGTGTTATGAAAATTTTCGGCAAATCTCACTTACAGGCACGTAACTAAGTCGTTCCGAACGAAGGAAACTTGCGTACATAGCGATCTTAGCTCTGTGAGCCGAGAAGCGTTGTTCCTCAATTTCCTTGATGTGTTATGAAAATTTTCGGCAAATCTCACTTACAGGCACGTAACTAAGTCGTTCCGAACGAAGGAAACTTGCGTACATAGCGATCTTAGCTCTGTGAGCCGAGAAGCGTTGTTCCTCAATTTCCTTGATGTGTTATGAAAATTTTCGGCAAATCTCACTTACAGGCACGTAACTAAGTCGTTCCGAACGAAGGAAACTTGCGTACATAGCGATCTTAGCTCTGTGAGCCGAGAAGCGTTGTTCCTCAATTTCCTTGATGTGTTATGAAAATTTTCGGCAAATCTCACTTACAGGCACGTAACTAAGTCGTTCCGAACGAAGGAAACTTGCGTACATAGCGATCTTAGCTCTGTGAGCCGAGAAGCGTTGTTCCTCAATTTCCTTGATGTGTTATGAAAATTTTCGGCAAATCTCACTTACAGGCACGTAACTAAGTCGTTCCGAACGAAGGAAACTTGCGTACATAGCGATCTTAGCTCTGTGAGCCGAGAAGCGTTGTTCCTCAATTTCCTTGATGTGTTATGAAAATTTTCGGCAAATCTCACTTACAGGCACGTAACTAAGTCGTTCCGAACGAAGGAAACTTGCGTACATAGCGATCTTAGCTCTGTGAGCCGAGAAGCGTTGTTCCTCAATTTCCTTGATGTGTTATGAAAATTTTCGGCAAATCTCACTTACAGGCACGTAACTAAGTCGTTCCGAACGAAGGAAACTTGCGTACATAGCGATCTTAGCTCTGTGAGCCGAGAAGCGTTGTTCCTCAATTTCCTTGATGTGTTATGAAAATTTTCGGCAAATCTCACTTACAGGCACGTAACTAAGTCGTTCCGAACGAAGGAAACTTGCGTACATAGCGATCTTAGCTCTGTGAGCCGAGAAGCGTTGTTCCTCAATTTCCTTGATGTGTTATGAAAATTTTCGGCAAATCTCACTTACAGGCACGTAACTAAGTCGTTCCGAACGAAGGAAACTTGCGTACATAGCGATCTTAGCTCTGTGAGCCGAGAAGCGTTGTTCCTCAATTTCCTTGATGTGTTATGAAAATTTTCGGCAAATCTCACTTACAGGCACGTAACTAAGTCGTTCCGAACGAAGGAAACTTGCGTACATAGCGATCTTAGCTCTGTGAGCCGAGAAGCGTTGTTCCTCAATTTCCTTGATGTGTTATGAAAATTTTCGGCAAATCTCACTTACAGGCACGTAACTAAGTCGTTCCGAACGAAGGAAACTTGCGTACATAGCGATCTTAGCTCTGTGAGCCGAGAAGCGTTGTTCCTCAATTTCCTTGATGTGTTATGAAAATTTTCGGCAAATCTCACTTACAGGCACGTAACTAAGTCGTTCCGAACGAAGGAAACTTGCGTACATAGCGATCTTAGCTCTGTGAGCCGAGAAGCGTTGTTCCTCAATTTCCTTGATGTGTTATGAAAATTTTCGGCAAATCTCACTTACAGGCACGTAACTAAGTCGTTCCGAACGAAGGAAACTTGCGTACATAGCGATCTTAGCTCTGTGAGCCGAGAAGCGTTGTTCCTCAATTTCCTTGATGTGTTATGAAAATTTTCGGCAAATCTCACTTACAGGCACGTAACTAAGTCGTTCCGAACGAAGGAAACTTGCGTACATAGCGATCTTAGCTCTGTGAGCCGAGAAGCGTTGTTCCTCAATTTCCTTGATGTGTTATGAAAATTTTCGGCAAATCTCACTTACAGGCACGTAACTAAGTCGTTCCGAACGAAGGAAACTTGCGTACATAGCGATCTTAGCTCTGTGAGCCGAGAAGCGTTGTTCCTCAATTTCCTTGATGTGTTATGAAAATTTTCGGCAAATCTCACTTACAGGCACGTAACTAAGTCGTTCCGAACGAAGGAAACTTGCGTACATAGCGATCTTAGCTCTGTGAGCCGAGAAGCGTTGTTCCTCAATTTCCTTGATGTGTTATGAAAATTTTCGGCAAATCTCACTTACAGGCACGTAACTAAGTCGTTCCGAACGAAGGAAACTTGCGTACATAGCGATCTTAGCTCTGTGAGCCGAGAAGCGTTGTTCCTCAATTTCCTTGATGTGTTATGAAAATTTTCGGCAAATCTCACTTACAGGCACGTAACTAAGTCGTTCCGAACGAAGGAAACTTGCGTACATAGCGATCTTAGCTCTGTGAGCCGAGAAGCGTTGTTCCTCAATTTCCTTGATGTGTTATGAAAATTTTCGGCAAATCTCACTTACAGGCACGTAACTAAGTCGTTCCGAACGAAGGAAACTTGCGTACATAGCGATCTTAGCTCTGTGAGCCGAGAAGCGTTGTTCCTCAATTTCCTTGATGTGTTATGAAAATTTTCGGCAAATCTCACTTACAGGCACGTAACTAAGTCGTTCCGAACGAAGGAAACTTGCGTACATAGCGATCTTAGCTCTGTGAGCCGAGAAGCGTTGTTCCTCAATTTCCTTGATGTGTTATGAAAATTTTCGGCAAATCTCACTTACAGGCACGTAACTAAGTCGTTCCGAACGAAGGAAACTTGCGTACATAGCGATCTTAGCTCTGTGAGCCGAGAAGCGTTGTTCCTCAATTTCCTTGATGTGTTATGAAAATTTTCGGCAAATCTCACTTACAGGCACGTAACTAAGTCGTTCCGAACGAAGGAAACTTGCGTACATAGCGATCTTAGCTCTGTGAGCCGAGAAGCGTTGTTCCTCAATTTCCTTGATGTGTTATGAAAATTTTCGGCAAATCTCACTTACAGGCACGTAACTAAGTCGTTCCGAACGAAGGAAACTTGCGTACATAGCGATCTTAGCTCTGTGAGCCGAGAAGCGTTGTTCCTCAATTTCCTTGATGTGTTATGAAAATTTTCGGCAAATCTCACTTACAGGCACGTAACTAAGTCGTTCCGAACGAAGGAAACTTGCGTACATAGCGATCTTAGCTCTGTGAGCCGAGAAGCGTTGTTCCTCAATTTCCTTGATGTGTTATGAAAATTTTCGGCAAATCTCACTTACAGGCACGTAACTAAGTCGTTCCGAACGAAGGAAACTTGCGTACATAGCGATCTTAGCTCTGTGAGCCGAGAAGCGTTGTTCCTCAATTTCCTTGATGTGTTATGAAAATTTTCGGCAAATCTCACTTACAGGCACGTAACTAAGTCGTTCCGAACGAAGGAAACTTGCGTACATAGCGATCTTAGCTCTGTGAGCCGAGAAGCGTTGTTCCTCAATTTCCTTGATGTGTTATGAAAATTTTCGGCAAATCTCACTTACAGGCACGTAACTAAGTCGTTCCGAACGAAGGAAACTTGCGTACATAGCGATCTTAGCTCTGTGAGCCGAGAAGCGTTGTTCCTCAATTTCCTTGATGTGTTATGAAAATTTTCGGCAAATCTCACTTACAGGCACGTAACTAAGTCGTTCCGAACGAAGGAAACTTGCGTACATAGCGATCTTAGCTCTGTGAGCCGAGAAGCGTTGTTCCTCAATTTCCTTGATGTGTTATGAAAATTTTCGGCAAATCTCACTTACAGGCACGTAACTAAGTCGTTCCGAACGAAGGAAACTTGCGTACATAGCGATCTTAGCTCTGTGAGCCGAGAAGCGTTGTTCCTCAATTTCCTTGATGTGTTATGAAAATTTTCGGCAAATCTCACTTACAGGCACGTAACTAAGTCGTTCCGAACGAAGGAAACTTGCGTACATAGCGATCTTAGCTCTGTGAGCCGAGAAGCGTTGTTCCTCAATTTCCTTGATGTGTTATGAAAATTTTCGGCAAATCTCACTTACAGGCACGTAACTAAGTCGTTCCGAACGAAGGAAACTTGCGTACATAGCGATCTTAGCTCTGTGAGCCGAGAAGCGTTGTTCCTCAATTTCCTTGATGTGTTATGAAAATTTTCGGCAAATCTCACTTACAGGCACGTAACTAAGTCGTTCCGAACGAAGGAAACTTGCGTACATAGCGATCTTAGCTCTGTGAGCCGAGAAGCGTTGTTCCTCAATTTCCTTGATGTGTTATGAAAATTTTCGGCAAATCTCACTTACAGGCACGTAACTAAGTCGTTCCGAACGAAGGAAACTTGCGTACATAGCGATCTTAGCTCTGTGAGCCGAGAAGCGTTGTTCCTCAATTTCCTTGATGTGTTATGAAAATTTTCGGCAAATCTCACTTACAGGCACGTAACTAAGTCGTTCCGAACGAAGGAAACTTGCGTACATAGCGATCTTAGCTCTGTGAGCCGAGAAGCGTTGTTCCTCAATTTCCTTGATGTGTTATGAAAATTTTCGGCAAATCTCACTTACAGGCACGTAACTAAGTCGTTCCGAACGAAGGAAACTTGCGTACATAGCGATCTTAGCTCTGTGAGCCGAGAAGCGTTGTTCCTCAATTTCCTTGATGTGTTATGAAAATTTTCGGCAAATCTCACTTACAGGCACGTAACTAAGTCGTTCCGAACGAAGGAAACTTGCGTACATAGCGATCTTAGCTCTGTGAGCCGAGAAGCGTTGTTCCTCAATTTCCTTGATGTGTTATGAAAATTTTCGGCAAATCTCACTTACAGGCACGTAACTAAGTCGTTCCGAACGAAGGAAACTTGCGTACATAGCGATCTTAGCTCTGTGAGCCGAGAAGCGTTGTTCCTCAATTTCCTTGATGTGTTATGAAAATTTTCGGCAAATCTCACTTACAGGCACGTAACTAAGTCGTTCCGAACGAAGGAAACTTGCGTACATAGCGATCTTAGCTCTGTGAGCCGAGAAGCGTTGTTCCTCAATTTCCTTGATGTGTTATGAAAATTTTCGGCAAATCTCACTTACAGGCACGTAACTAAGTCGTTCCGAACGAAGGAAACTTGCGTACATAGCGATCTTAGCTCTGTGAGCCGAGAAGCGTTGTTCCTCAATTTCCTTGATGTGTTATGAAAATTTTCGGCAAATCTCACTTACAGGCACGTAACTAAGTCGTTCCGAACGAAGGAAACTTGCGTACATAGCGATCTTAGCTCTGTGAGCCGAGAAGCGTTGTTCCTCAATTTCCTTGATGTGTTATGAAAATTTTCGGCAAATCTCACTTACAGGCACGTAACTAAGTCGTTCCGAACGAAGGAAACTTGCGTACATAGCGATCTTAGCTCTGTGAGCCGAGAAGCGTTGTTCCTCAATTTCCTTGATGTGTTATGAAAATTTTCGGCAAATCTCACTTACAGGCACGTAACTAAGTCGTTCCGAACGAAGGAAACTTGCGTACATAGCGATCTTAGCTCTGTGAGCCGAGAAGCGTTGTTCCTCAATTTCCTTGATGTGTTATGAAAATTTTCGGCAAATCTCACTTACAGGCACGTAACTAAGTCGTTCCGAACGAAGGAAACTTGCGTACATAGCGATCTTAGCTCTGTGAGCCGAGAAGCGTTGTTCCTCAATTTCCTTGATGTGTTATGAAAATTTTCGGCAAATCTCACTTACAGGCACGTAACTAAGTCGTTCCGAACGAAGGAAACTTGCGTACATAGCGATCTTAGCTCTGTGAGCCGAGAAGCGTTGTTCCTCAATTTCCTTGATGTGTTATGAAAATTTTCGGCAAATCTCACTTACAGGCACGTAACTAAGTCGTTCCGAACGAAGGAAACTTGCGTACATAGCGATCTTAGCTCTGTGAGCCGAGAAGCGTTGTTCCTCAATTTCCTTGATGTGTTATGAAAATTTTCGGCAAATCTCACTTACAGGCACGTAACTAAGTCGTTCCGAACGAAGGAAACTTGCGTACATAGCGATCTTAGCTCTGTGAGCCGAGAAGCGTTGTTCCTCAATTTCCTTGATGTGTTATGAAAATTTTCGGCAAATCTCACTTACAGGCACGTAACTAAGTCGTTCCGAACGAAGGAAACTTGCGTACATAGCGATCTTAGCTCTGTGAGCCGAGAAGCGTTGTTCCTCAATTTCCTTGATGTGTTATGAAAATTTTCGGCAAATCTCACTTACAGGCACGTAACTAAGTCGTTCCGAACGAAGGAAACTTGCGTACATAGCGATCTTAGCTCTGTGAGCCGAGAAGCGTTGTTCCTCAATTTCCTTGATGTGTTATGAAAATTTTCGGCAAATCTCACTTACAGGCACGTAACTAAGTCGTTCCGAACGAAGGAAACTTGCGTACATAGCGATCTTAGCTCTGTGAGCCGAGAAGCGTTGTTCCTCAATTTCCTTGATGTGTTATGAAAATTTTCGGCAAATCTCACTTACAGGCACGTAACTAAGTCGTTCCGAACGAAGGAAACTTGCGTACATAGCGATCTTAGCTCTGTGAGCCGAGAAGCGTTGTTCCTCAATTTCCTTGATGTGTTATGAAAATTTTCGGCAAATCTCACTTACAGGCACGTAACTAAGTCGTTCCGAACGAAGGAAACTTGCGTACATAGCGATCTTAGCTCTGTGAGCCGAGAAGCGTTGTTCCTCAATTTCCTTGATGTGTTATGAAAATTTTCGGCAAATCTCACTTACAGGCACGTAACTAAGTCGTTCCGAACGAAGGAAACTTGCGTACATAGCGATCTTAGCTCTGTGAGCCGAGAAGCGTTGTTCCTCAATTTCCTTGATGTGTTATGAAAATTTTCGGCAAATCTCACTTACAGGCACGTAACTAAGTCGTTCCGAACGAAGGAAACTTGCGTACATAGCGATCTTAGCTCTGTGAGCCGAGAAGCGTTGTTCCTCAATTTCCTTGATGTGTTATGAAAATTTTCGGCAAATCTCACTTACAGGCACGTAACTAAGTCGTTCCGAACGAAGGAAACTTGCGTACATAGCGATCTTAGCTCTGTGAGCCGAGAAGCGTTGTTCCTCAATTTCCTTGATGTGTTATGAAAATTTTCGGCAAATCTCACTTACAGGCACGTAACTAAGTCGTTCCGAACGAAGGAAACTTGCGTACATAGCGATCTTAGCTCTGTGAGCCGAGAAGCGTTGTTCCTCAATTTCCTTGATGTGTTATGAAAATTTTCGGCAAATCTCACTTACAGGCACGTAACTAAGTCGTTCCGAACGAAGGAAACTTGCGTACATAGCGATCTTAGCTCTGTGAGCCGAGAAGCGTTGTTCCTCAATTTCCTTGATGTGTTATGAAAATTTTCGGCAAATCTCACTTACAGGCACGTAACTAAGTCGTTCCGAACGAAGGAAACTTGCGTACATAGCGATCTTAGCTCTGTGAGCCGAGAAGCGTTGTTCCTCAATTTCCTTGATGTGTTATGAAAATTTTCGGCAAATCTCACTTACAGGCACGTAACTAAGTCGTTCCGAACGAAGGAAACTTGCGTACATAGCGATCTTAGCTCTGTGAGCCGAGAAGCGTTGTTCCTCAATTTCCTTGATGTGTTATGAAAATTTTCGGCAAATCTCACTTACAGGCACGTAACTAAGTCGTTCCGAACGAAGGAAACTTGCGTACATAGCGATCTTAGCTCTGTGAGCCGAGAAGCGTTGTTCCTCAATTTCCTTGATGTGTTATGAAAATTTTCGGCAAATCTCACTTACAGGCACGTAACTAAGTCGTTCCGAACGAAGGAAACTTGCGTACATAGCGATCTTAGCTCTGTGAGCCGAGAAGCGTTGTTCCTCAATTTCCTTGATGTGTTATGAAAATTTTCGGCAAATCTCACTTACAGGCACGTAACTAAGTCGTTCCGAACGAAGGAAACTTGCGTACATAGCGATCTTAGCTCTGTGAGCCGAGAAGCGTTGTTCCTCAATTTCCTTGATGTGTTATGAAAATTTTCGGCAAATCTCACTTACAGGCACGTAACTAAGTCGTTCCGAACGAAGGAAACTTGCGTACATAGCGATCTTAGCTCTGTGAGCCGAGAAGCGTTGTTCCTCAATTTCCTTGATGTGTTATGAAAATTTTCGGCAAATCTCACTTACAGGCACGTAACTAAGTCGTTCCGAACGAAGGAAACTTGCGTACATAGCGATCTTAGCTCTGTGAGCCGAGAAGCGTTGTTCCTCAATTTCCTTGATGTGTTATGAAAATTTTCGGCAAATCTCACTTACAGGCACGTAACTAAGTCGTTCCGAACGAAGGAAACTTGCGTACATAGCGATCTTAGCTCTGTGAGCCGAGAAGCGTTGTTCCTCAATTTCCTTGATGTGTTATGAAAATTTTCGGCAAATCTCACTTACAGGCACGTAACTAAGTCGTTCCGAACGAAGGAAACTTGCGTACATAGCGATCTTAGCTCTGTGAGCCGAGAAGCGTTGTTCCTCAATTTCCTTGATGTGTTATGAAAATTTTCGGCAAATCTCACTTACAGGCACGTAACTAAGTCGTTCCGAACGAAGGAAACTTGCGTACATAGCGATCTTAGCTCTGTGAGCCGAGAAGCGTTGTTCCTCAATTTCCTTGATGTGTTATGAAAATTTTCGGCAAATCTCACTTACAGGCACGTAACTAAGTCGTTCCGAACGAAGGAAACTTGCGTACATAGCGATCTTAGCTCTGTGTGCCGAGAAGCGTTGTTCCTCAATTTCCTTGATGTGTTATGAAAATTTTCGGCAAATCTCACTTACAGGCACGTAACTAAGTCGTTCCGAACGAAGGAAACTTGCGTACATAGCGATCTTAGCTCTGTGAGCCGAGAAGCGTTGTTCCTCAATTTCCTTGATGTGTTATGAAAATTTTCGGCAAATCTCACTTACAGGCACGTAACTAAGTCGTTCCGAACGAAGGAAACTTGCGTACATAGCGATCTTAGCTCTGTGAGCCGAGAAGCGTTGTTCCTCAATTTCCTTGATGTGTTATGAAAATTTTCGGCAAATCTCACTTACAGGCACGTAACTAAGTCGTTCCGAACGAAGGAAACTTGCGTACATAGCGATCTTAGCTCTGTGAGCCGAGAAGCGTTGTTCCTCAATTTCCTTGATGTGTTATGAAAATTTTCGGCAAATCTCACTTACAGGCACGTAACTAAGTCGTTCCGAACGAAGGAAACTTGCGTACATAGCGATCTTAGCTCTGTGAGCCGAGAAGCGTTGTTCCTCAATTTCCTTGATGTGTTATGAAAATTTTCGGCAAATCTCACTTACAGGCACGTAACTAAGTCGTTCCGAACGAAGGAAACTTGCGTACATAGCGATCTTAGCTCTGTGAGCCGAGAAGCGTTGTTCCTCAATTTCCTTGATGTGTTATGAAAATTTTCGGCAAATCTCACTTACAGGCACGTAACTAAGTCGTTCCGAACGAAGGAAACTTGCGTACATAGCGATCTTAGCTCTGTGAGCCGAGAAGCGTTGTTCCTCAATTTCCTTGATGTGTTATGAAAATTTTCGGCAAATCTCACTTACAGGCACGTAACTAAGTCGTTCCGAACGAAGGAAACTTGCGTACATAGCGATCTTAGCTCTGTGAGCCGAGAAGCGTTGTTCCTCAATTTCCTTGATGTGTTATGAAAATTTTCGGCAAATCTCACTTACAGGCACGTAACTAAGTCGTTCCGAACGAAGGAAACTTGCGTACATAGCGATCTTAGCTCTGTGAGCCGAGAAGCGTTGTTCCTCAATTTCCTTGATGTGTTATGAAAATTTTCGGCAAATCTCACTTACAGGCACGTAACTAAGTCGTTCCGAACGAAGGAAACTTGCGTACATAGCGATCTTAGCTCTGTGAGCCGAGAAGCGTTGTTCCTCAATTTCCTTGATGTGTTATGAAAATTTTCGGCAAATCTCACTTACAGGCACGTAACTAAGTCGTTCCGAACGAAGGAAACTTGCGTACATAGCGATCTTAGCTCTGTGAGCCGAGAAGCGTTGTTCCTCAATTTCCTTGATGTGTTATGAAAATTTTCGGCAAATCTCACTTACAGGCACGTAACTAAGTCGTTCCGAACGAAGGAAACTTGCGTACATAGCGATCTTAGCTCTGTGAGCCGAGAAGCGTTGTTCCTCAATTTCCTTGATGTGTTATGAAAATTTTCGGCAAATCTCACTTACAGGCACGTAACTAAGTCGTTCCGAACGAAGGAAACTTGCGTACATAGCGATCTTAGCTCTGTGAGCCGAGAAGCGTTGTTCCTCAATTTCCTTGATGTGTTATGAAAATTTTCGGCAAATCTCACTTACAGGCACGTAACTAAGTCGTTCCGAACGAAGGAAACTTGCGTACATAGCGATCTTAGCTCTGTGAGCCGAGAAGCGTTGTTCCTCAATTTCCTTGATGTGTTATGAAAATTTTCGGCAAATCTCACTTACAGGCACGTAACTAAGTCGTTCCGAACGAAGGAAACTTGCGTACATAGCGATCTTAGCTCTGTGAGCCGAGAAGCGTTGTTCCTCAATTTCCTTGATGTGTTATGAAAATTTTCGGCAAATCTCACTTACAGGCACGTAACTAAGTCGTTCCGAACGAAGGAAACTTGCGTACATAGCGATCTTAGCTCTGTGTGCCGAGAAGCGTTGTTCCTCAATTTCCTTGATGTGTTATGAAAATTTTCGGCAAATCTCACTTACAGGCACGTAACTAAGTCGTTCCGAACGAAGGAAACTTGCGTACATAGCGATCTTAGCTCTGTGAGCCGAGAAGCGTTGTTCCTCAATTTCCTTGATGTGTTATGAAAATTTTCGGCAAATCTCACTTACAGGCACGTAACTAAGTCGTTCCGAACGAAGGAAACTTGCGTACATAGCGATCTTAGCTCTGTGAGCCGAGAAGCGTTGTTCCTCAATTTCCTTGATGTGTTATGAAAATTTTCGGCAAATCTCACTTACAGGCACGTAACTAAGTCGTTCCGAACGAAGGAAACTTGCGTACATAGCGATCTTAGCTCTGTGAGCCGAGAAGCGTTGTTCCTCAATTTCCTTGATGTGTTATGAAAATTTTCGGCAAATCTCACTTACAGGCACGTAACTAAGTCGTTCCGAACGAAGGAAACTTGCGTACATAGCGATCTTAGCTCTGTGAGCCGAGAAGCGTTGTTCCTCAATTTCCTTGATGTGTTATGAAAATTTTCGGCAAATCTCACTTACAGGCACGTAACTAAGTCGTTCCGAACGAAGGAAACTTGCGTACATAGCGATCTTAGCTCTGTGAGCCGAGAAGCGTTGTTCCTCAATTTCCTTGATGTGTTATGAAAATTTTCGGCAAATCTCACTTACAGGCACGTAACTAAGTCGTTCCGAACGAAGGAAACTTGCGTACATAGCGATCTTAGCTCTGTGAGCCGAGAAGCGTTGTTCCTCAATTTCCTTGATGTGTTATGAAAATTTTCGGCAAATCTCACTTACAGGCACGTAACTAAGTCGTTCCGAACGAAGGAAACTTGCGTACATAGCGATCTTAGCTCTGTGAGCCGAGAAGCGTTGTTCCTCAATTTCCTTGATGTGTTATGAAAATTTTCGGCAAATCTCACTTACAGGCACGTAACTAAGTCGTTCCGAACGAAGGAAACTTGCGTACATAGCGATCTTAGCTCTGTGAGCCGAGAAGCGTTGTTCCTCAATTTCCTTGATGTGTTATGAAAATTTTCGGCAAATCTCACTTACAGGCACGTAACTAAGTCGTTCCGAACGAAGGAAACTTGCGTACATAGCGATCTTAGCTCTGTGAGCCGAGAAGCGTTGTTCCTCAATTTCCTTGATGTGTTATGAAAATTTTCGGCAAATCTCACTTACAGGCACGTAACTAAGTCGTTCCGAACGAAGGAAACTTGCGTACATAGCGATCTTAGCTCTGTGAGCCGAGAAGCGTTGTTCCTCAATTTCCTTGATGTGTTATGAAAATTTTCGGCAAATCTCACTTACAGGCACGTAACTAAGTCGTTCCGAACGAAGGAAACTTGCGTACATAGCGATCTTAGCTCTGTGAGCCGAGAAGCGTTGTTCCTCAATTTCCTTGATGTGTTATGAAAATTTTCGGCAAATCTCACTTACAGGCACGTAACTAAGTCGTTCCGAACGAAGGAAACTTGCGTACATAGCGATCTTAGCTCTGTGTGCCGAGAAGCGTTGTTCCTCAATTTCCTTGATGTGTTATGAAAATTTTCGGCAAATCTCACTTACAGGCACGTAACTAAGTCGTTCCGAACGAAGGAAACTTGCGTACATAGCGATCTTAGCTCTGTGTGCCGAGAAGCGTTGTTCCTCAATTTCCTTGATGTGTTATGAAAATTTTCGGCAAATCTCACTTACAGGCACGTAACTAAGTCGTTCCGAACGAAGGAAACTTGCGTACATAGCGATCTTAGCTCTGTGAGCCGAGAAGCGTTGTTCCTCAATTTCCTTGATGTGTTATGAAAATTTTCGGCAAATCTCACTTACAGGCACGTAACTAAGTCGTTCCGAACGAAGGAAACTTGCGTACATAGCGATCTTAGCTCTGTGTGCCGAGAAGCGTTGTTCCTCAATTTCCTTGATGTGTTATGAAAATTTTCGGCAAATCTCACTTACAGGCACGTAACTAAGTCGTTCCGAACGAAGGAAACTTGCGTACATAGCGATCTTAGCTCTGTGAGCCGAGAAGCGTTGTTCCTCAATTTCCTTGATGTGTTATGAAAATTTTCGGCAAATCTCACTTACAGGCACGTAACTAAGTCGTTCCGAACGAAGGAAACTTGCGTACATAGCGATCTTAGCTCTGTGTGCCGAGAAGCGTTGTTCCTCAATTTCCTTGATGTGTTATGAAAATTTTCGGCAAATCTCACTTACAGGCACGTAACTAAGTCGTTCCGAACGAAGGAAACTTGCGTACATAGCGATCTTAGCTCTGTGAGCCGAGAAGCGTTGTTCCTCAATTTCCTTGATGTGTTATGAAAATTTTCGGCAAATCTCACTTACAGGCACGTAACTAAGTCGTTCCGAACGAAGGAAACTTGCGTACATAGCGATCTTAGCTCTGTGAGCCGAGAAGCGTTGTTCCTCAATTTCCTTGATGTGTTATGAAAATTTTCGGCAAATCTCACTTACAGGCACGTAACTAAGTCGTTCCGAACGAAGGAAACTTGCGTACATAGCGATCTTAGCTCTGTGAGCCGAGAAGCGTTGTTCCTCAATTTCCTTGATGTGTTATGAAAATTTTCGGCAAATCTCACTTACAGGCACGTAACTAAGTCGTTCCGAACGAAGGAAACTTGCGTACATAGCGATCTTAGCTCTGTGAGCCGAGAAGCGTTGTTCCTCAATTTCCTTGATGTGTTATGAAAATTTTCGGCAAATCTCACTTACAGGCACGTAACTAAGTCGTTCCGAACGAAGGAAACTTGCGTACATAGCGATCTTAGCTCTGTGTGCCGAGAAGCGTTGTTCCTCAATTTCCTTGATGTGTTATGAAAATTTTCGGCAAATCTCACTTACAGGCACGTAACTAAGTCGTTCCGAACGAAGGAAACTTGCGTACATAGCGATCTTAGCTCTGTGAGCCGAGAAGCGTTGTTCCTCAATTTCCTTGATGTGTTATGAAAATTTTCGGCAAATCTCACTTACAGGCACGTAACTAAGTCGTTCCGAACGAAGGAAACTTGCGTACATAGCGATCTTAGCTCTGTGAGCCGAGAAGCGTTGTTCCTCAATTTCCTTGATGTGTTATGAAAATTTTCGGCAAATCTCACTTACAGGCACGTAACTAAGTCGTTCCGAACGAAGGAAACTTGCGTACATAGCGATCTTAGCTCTGTGAGCCGAGAAGCGTTGTTCCTCAATTTCCTTGATGTGTTATGAAAATTTTCGGCAAATCTCACTTACAGGCACGTAACTAAGTCGTTCCGAACGAAGGAAACTTGCGTACATAGCGATCTTAGCTCTGTGAGCCGAGAAGCGTTGTTCCTCAATTTCCTTGATGTGTTATGAAAATTTTCGGCAAATCTCACTTACAGGCACGTAACTAAGTCGTTCCGAACGAAGGAAACTTGCGTACATAGCGATCTTAGCTCTGTGAGCCGAGAAGCGTTGTTCCTCAATTTCCTTGATGTGTTATGAAAATTTTCGGCAAATCTCACTTACAGGCACGTAACTAAGTCGTTCCGAACGAAGGAAACTTGCGTACATAGCGATCTTAGCTCTGTGAGCCGAGAAGCGTTGTTCCTCAATTTCCTTGATGTGTTATGAAAATTTTCGGCAAATCTCACTTACAGGCACGTAACTAAGTCGTTCCGAACGAAGGAAACTTGCGTACATAGCGATCTTAGCTCTGTGAGCCGAGAAGCGTTGTTCCTCAATTTCCTTGATGTGTTATGAAAATTTTCGGCAAATCTCACTTACAGGCACGTAACTAAGTCGTTCCGAACGAAGGAAACTTGCGTACATAGCGATCTTAGCTCTGTGAGCCGAGAAGCGTTGTTCCTCAATTTCCTTGATGTGTTATGAAAATTTTCGGCAAATCTCACTTACAGGCACGTAACTAAGTCGTTCCGAACGAAGGAAACTTGCGTACATAGCGATCTTAGCTCTGTGAGCCGAGAAGCGTTGTTCCTCAATTTCCTTGATGTGTTATGAAAATTTTCGGCAAATCTCACTTACAGGCACGTAACTAAGTCGTTCCGAACGAAGGAAACTTGCGTACATAGCGATCTTAGCTCTGTGAGCCGAGAAGCGTTGTTCCTCAATTTCCTTGATGTGTTATGAAAATTTTCGGCAAATCTCACTTACAGGCACGTAACTAAGTCGTTCCGAACGAAGGAAACTTGCGTACATAGCGATCTTAGCTCTGTGAGCCGAGAAGCGTTGTTCCTCAATTTCCTTGATGTGTTATGAAAATTTTCGGCAAATCTCACTTACAGGCACGTAACTAAGTCGTTCCGAACGAAGGAAACTTGCGTACATAGCGATCTTAGCTCTGTGAGCCGAGAAGCGTTGTTCCTCAATTTCCTTGATGTGTTATGAAAATTTTCGGCAAATCTCACTTACAGGCACGTAACTAAGTCGTTCCGAACGAAGGAAACTTGCGTACATAGCGATCTTAGCTCTGTGAGCCGAGAAGCGTTGTTCCTCAATTTCCTTGATGTGTTATGAAAATTTTCGGCAAATCTCACTTACAGGCACGTAACTAAGTCGTTCCGAACGAAGGAAACTTGCGTACATAGCGATCTTAGCTCTGTGAGCCGAGAAGCGTTGTTCCTCAATTTCCTTGATGTGTTATGAAAATTTTCGGCAAATCTCACTTACAGGCACGTAACTAAGTCGTTCCGAACGAAGGAAACTTGCGTACATAGCGATCTTAGCTCTGTGAGCCGAGAAGCGTTGTTCCTCAATTTCCTTGATGTGTTATGAAAATTTTCGGCAAATCTCACTTACAGGCACGTAACTAAGTCGTTCCGAACGAAGGAAACTTGCGTACATAGCGATCTTAGCTCTGTGAGCCGAGAAGCGTTGTTCCTCAATTTCCTTGATGTGTTATGAAAATTTTCGGCAAATCTCACTTACAGGCACGTAACTAAGTCGTTCCGAACGAAGGAAACTTGCGTACATAGCGATCTTAGCTCTGTGTGCCGAGAAGCGTTGTTCCTCAATTTCCTTGATGTGTTATGAAAATTTTCGGCAAATCTCACTTACAGGCACGTAACTAAGTCGTTCCGAACGAAGGAAACTTGCGTACATAGCGATCTTAGCTCTGTGTGCCGAGAAGCGTTGTTCCTCAATTTCCTTGATGTGTTATGAAAATTTTCGGCAAATCTCACTTACAGGCACGTAACTAAGTCGTTCCGAACGAAGGAAACTTGCGTACATAGCGATCTTAGCTCTGTGTGCCGAGAAGCGTTGTTCCTCAATTTCCTTGATGTGTTATGAAAATTTTCGGCAAATCTCACTTACAGGCACGTAACTAAGTCGTTCCGAACGAAGGAAACTTGCGTACATAGCGATCTTAGCTCTGTGTGCCGAGAAGCGTTGTTCCTCAATTTCCTTGATGTGTTATGAAAATTTTCGGCAAATCTCACTTACAGGCACGTAACTAAGTCGTTCCGAACGAAGGAAACTTGCGTACATAGCGATCTTAGCTCTGTGAGCCGAGAAGCGTTGTTCCTCAATTTCCTTGATGTGTTATGAAAATTTTCGGCAAATCTCACTTACAGGCACGTAACTAAGTCGTTCCGAACGAAGGAAACTTGCGTACATAGCGATCTTAGCTCTGTGTGCCGAGAAGCGTTGTTCCTCAATTTCCTTGATGTGTTATGAAAATTTTCGGCAAATCTCACTTACAGGCACGTAACTAAGTCGTTCCGAACGAAGGAAACTTGCGTACATAGCGATCTTAGCTCTGTGAGCCGAGAAGCGTTGTTCCTCAATTTCCTTGATGTGTTATGAAAATTTTCGGCAAATCTCACTTACAGGCACGTAACTAAGTCGTTCCGAACGAAGGAAACTTGCGTACATAGCGATCTTAGCTCTGTGAGCCGAGAAGCGTTGTTCCTCAATTTCCTTGATGTGTTATGAAAATTTTCGGCAAATCTCACTTACAGGCACGTAACTAAGTCGTTCCGAACGAAGGAAACTTGCGTACATAGCGATCTTAGCTCTGTGTGCCGAGAAGCGTTGTTCCTCAATTTCCTTGATGTGTTATGAAAATTTTCGGCAAATCTCACTTACAGGCACGTAACTAAGTCGTTCCGAACGAAGGAAACTTGCGTACATAGCGATCTTAGCTCTGTGTGCCGAGAAGCGTTGTTCCTCAATTTCCTTGATGTGTTATGAAAATTTTCGGCAAATCTCACTTACAGGCACGTAACTAAGTCGTTCCGAACGAAGGAAACTTGCGTACATAGCGATCTTAGCTCTGTGTGCCGAGAAGCGTTGTTCCTCAATTTCCTTGATGTGTTATGAAAATTTTCGGCAAATCTCACTTACAGGCACGTAACTAAGTCGTTCCGAACGAAGGAAACTTGCGTACATAGCGATCTTAGCTCTGTGTGCCGAGAAGCGTTGTTCCTCAATTTCCTTGATGTGTTATGAAAATTTTCGGCAAATCTCACTTACAGGCACGTAACTAAGTCGTTCCGAACGAAGGAAACTTGCGTACATAGCGATCTTAGCTCTGTGAGCCGAGAAGCGTTGTTCCTCAATTTCCTTGATGTGTTATGAAAATTTTCGGCAAATCTCACTTACAGGCACGTAACTAAGTCGTTCCGAACGAAGGAAACTTGCGTACATAGCGATCTTAGCTCTGTGTGCCGAGAAGCGTTGTTCCTCAATTTCCTTGATGTGTTATGAAAATTTTCGGCAAATCTCACTTACAGGCACGTAACTAAGTCGTTCCGAACGAAGGAAACTTGCGTACATAGCGATCTTAGCTCTGTGTGCCGAGAAGCGTTGTTCCTCAATTTCCTTGATGTGTTATGAAAATTTTCGGCAAATCTCACTTACAGGCACGTAACTAAGTCGTTCCGAACGAAGGAAACTTGCGTACATAGCGATCTTAGCTCTGTGTGCCGAGAAGCGTTGTTCCTCAATTTCCTTGATGTGTTATGAAAATTTTCGGCAAATCTCACTTACAGGCACGTAACTAAGTCGTTCCGAACGAAGGAAACTTGCGTACATAGCGATCTTAGCTCTGTGTGCCGAGAAGCGTTGTTCCTCAATTTCCTTGATGTGTTATGAAAATTTTCGGCAAATCTCACTTACAGGCACGTAACTAAGTCGTTCCGAACGAAGGAAACTTGCGTACATAGCGATCTTAGCTCTGTGTGCCGAGAAGCGTTGTTCCTCAATTTCCTTGATGTGTTATGAAAATTTTCGGCAAATCTCACTTACAGGCACGTAACTAAGTCGTTCCGAACGAAGGAAACTTGCGTACATAGCGATCTTAGCTCTGTGTGCCGAGAAGCGTTGTTCCTCAATTTCCTTGATGTGTTATGAAAATTTTCGGCAAATCTCACTTACAGGCACGTAACTAAGTCGTTCCGAACGAAGGAAACTTGCGTACATAGCGATCTTAGCTCTGTGTGCCGAGAAGCGTTGTTCCTCAATTTCCTTGATGTGTTATGAAAATTTTCGGCAAATCTCACTTACAGGCACGTAACTAAGTCGTTCCGAACGAAGGAAACTTGCGTACATAGCGATCTTAGCTCTGTGTGCCGAGAAGCGTTGTTCCTCAATTTCCTTGATGTGTTATGAAAATTTTCGGCAAATCTCACTTACAGGCACGTAACTAAGTCGTTCCGAACGAAGGAAACTTGCGTACATAGCGATCTTAGCTCTGTGTGCCGAGAAGCGTTGTTCCTCAATTTCCTTGATGTGTTATGAAAATTTTCGGCAAATCTCACTTACAGGCACGTAACTAAGTCGTTCCGAACGAAGGAAACTTGCGTACATAGCGATCTTAGCTCTGTGTGCCGAGAAGCGTTGTTCCTCAATTTCCTTGATGTGTTATGAAAATTTTCGGCAAATCTCACTTACAGGCACGTAACTAAGTCGTTCCGAACGAAGGAAACTTGCGTACATAGCGATCTTAGCTCTGTGTGCCGAGAAGCGTTGTTCCTCAATTTCCTTGATGTGTTATGAAAATTTTCGGCAAATCTCACTTACAGGCACGTAACTAAGTCGTTCCGAACGAAGGAAACTTGCGTACATAGCGATCTTAGCTCTGTGTGCCGAGAAGCGTTGTTCCTCAATTTCCTTGATGTGTTATGAAAATTTTCGGCAAATCTCACTTACAGGCACGTAACTAAGTCGTTCCGAACGAAGGAAACTTGCGTACATAGCGATCTTAGCTCTGTGTGCCGAGAAGCGTTGTTCCTCAATTTCCTTGATGTGTTATGAAAATTTTCGGCAAATCTCACTTACAGGCACGTAACTAAGTCGTTCCGAACGAAGGAAACTTGCGTACATAGCGATCTTAGCTCTGTGTGCCGAGAAGCGTTGTTCCTCAATTTCCTTGATGTGTTATGAAAACTTTCGGCAAATCTCACTTACAGGCACGTAACTAAGTCGTTCCGAACGAAGGAAACTTGCGTACATAGCGATCTTAGCTCTGTGTGCCGAGAAGCGTTGTTCCTCAATTTCCTTGATGTGTTATGAAAATTTTCGGCAAATCTCACTTACAGGCACGTAACTAAGTCGTTCCGAACGAAGGAAACTTGCGTACATAGCGATCTTAGCTCTGTGTGCCGAGAAGCGTTGTTCCTCAATTTCCTTGATGTGTTATGAAAATTTTCGGCAAATCTCACTTACAGGCACGTAACTAAGTCGTTCCGAACGAAGGAAACTTGCGTACATAGCGATCTTAGCTCTGTGTGCCGAGAAGCGTTGTTCCTCAATTTCCTTGATGTGTTATGAAAATTTTCGGCAAATCTCACTTACAGGCACGTAACTAAGTCGTTCCGAACGAAGGAAACTTGCGTACATAGCGATCTTAGCTCTGTGTGCCGAGAAGCGTTGTTCCTCAATTTCCTTGATGTGTTATGAAAATTTTCGGCAAATCTCACTTACAGGCACGTAACTAAGTCGTTCCGAACGAAGGAAACTTGCGTACATAGCGATCTTAGCTCTGTGTGCCGAGAAGCGTTGTTCCTCAATTTCCTTGATGTGTTATGAAAATTTTCGGCAAATCTCACTTACAGGCACGTAACTAAGTCGTTCCGAACGAAGGAAACTTGCGTACATAGCGATCTTAGCTCTGTGTGCCGAGAAGCGTTGTTCCTCAATTTCCTTGATGTGTTATGAAAATTTTCGGCAAATCTCACTTACAGGCACGTAACTAAGTCGTTCCGAACGAAGGAAACTTGCGTACATAGCGATCTTAGCTCTGTGTGCCGAGAAGCGTTGTTCCTCAATTTCCTTGATGTGTTATGAAAATTTTCGGCAAATCTCACTTACAGGCACGTAACTAAGTCGTTCCGAACGAAGGAAACTTGCGTACATAGCGATCTTAGCTCTGTGTGCCGAGAAGCGTTGTTCCTCAATTTCCTTGATGTGTTATGAAAATTTTCGGCAAATCTCACTTACAGGCACGTAACTAAGTCGTTCCGAACGAAGGAAACTTGCGTACATAGCGATCTTAGCTCTGTGTGCCGAGAAGCGTTGTTCCTCAATTTCCTTGATGTGTTATGAAAATTTTCGGCAAATCTCACTTACAGGCACGTAACTAAGTCGTTCCGAACGAAGGAAACTTGCGTACATAGCGATCTTAGCTCTGTGTGCCGAGAAGCGTTGTTCCTCAATTTCCTTGATGTGTTATGAAAACTTTCGGCAAATCTCACTTACAGGCACGTAACTAAGTCGTTCCGAACGAAGGAAACTTGCGTACATAGCGATCTTAGCTCTGTGTGCCGAGAAGCGTTGTTCCTCAATTTCCTTGATGTGTTATGAAAATTTTCGGCAAATCTCACTTACAGGCACGTAACTAAGTCGTTCCGAACGAAGGAAACTTGCGTACATAGCGATCTTAGCTCTGTGTGCCGAGAAGCGTTGTTCCTCAATTTCCTTGATGTGTTATGAAAATTTTCGGCAAATCTCACTTACAGGCACGTAACTAAGTCGTTCCGAACGAAGGAAACTTGCGTACATAGCGATCTTAGCTCTGTGTGCCGAGAAGCGTTGTTCCTCAATTTCCTTGATGTGTTATGAAAATTTTCGGCATATCTCACTTACAGGTACGTAACTAAGTCGTTCCGAACGAAGGAAACTTGCGTACATAGCGATCTTAGCTCTGTGTGCCGAGAAGCGTTGTTCCTCAATTTCCTTGATGTGTTATGAAAATTTTCGGCAAATCTCACTTACAGGCACGTAACTAAGTCGTTCCGAACGAAGGAAACTTGCGTACATAGCGATCTTAGCTCTGTGTGCCGAGAAGCGTTGTTCCTCAATTTCCTTGATGTGTTATGAAAATTTTCGGCAAATCTCACTTACAGGCACGTAACTAAGTCGTTCCGAACGAAGGAAACTTGCGTACATAGCGATCTTAGCTCTGTGTGCCGAGAAGCGTTGTTCCTCAATTTCCTTGATGTGTTATGAAAATTTTCGGCAAATCTCACTTACAGGCACGTAACTAAGTCGTTCCGAACGAAGGAAACTTGCGTACATAGCGATCTTAGCTCTGTGTGCCGAGAAGCGTTGTTCCTCAATTTCCTTGATGTGTTATGAAAATTTTCGGTATATCTCACTTACAGGTACGTAACTAAGTCGTTCCGAACGAAGGAAACTTGCGTACATAGCGATCTTAGCTCTGTGTGCCGAGAAGCGTTGTTCCTCAATTTCCTTGATGTGTTATGAAAACTTTCGGTATATCTCACTTACAGGTACGTAA
>JAXRKO010000763.1:0-28842 GCA_037039905.1 Formica aserva | reverse complement strand
ATCTAATTTTAGTAAATTTGATGCTCATTTTTCAAAGCCATGCAAAGGTTAATAAATAAGCATCAAAATTAGATTTTTGCTATAAATTTTTCAAAATAGATATTCTGAATAATTAATGGGGTGAAAAACCCATTTTTGGGAAAAACAGTTTTTTACCGAATTTTTTATCCCAAGTTTCTGTTTTATTTTTACTACCCTTTTAATCTCTACTCGTGTGTGTTCTTTATAATCTCCGTCACAAACGATACGTTTATTCTTTTAATTGACAACCGACGCAAAAATATTAACGCATTTGCAATATCTAGCTTTATAGTCAGACGACGTGTCGAGTCGAAATTATATCGGCGTCCAGATATAATTCGTCGTGTTCATACGATGAACGCAAATATTTTCGCAAAACGTGCGCCGCCTGTGGTGAATTAACCTTATCGTTGACGCGATTTTAATGGCCTCATTACTTCGAACCAGTGCAATCCTGTCAGTCAACCGTGTAAAACATTTTGCCAATGCGCTCGACAAAGCGTATTTCTACAACGCGTATTTTGTAAACACGAGCTACGTCGATCGGCCCGGTTACTCGAAAATCATTCAATCCGTAGAATTACAATCGACGTAAATAAACGTCGATAAACGGGAAAAAATAATAACCGATCGCTTTATGTTTCGGGGAAAAAGAACTCCGACATCGAGAGATAATAATCGCGGAAGAAAACTACAAGAAAAGAAGGTATATTAAGCTATCTAAGCCAAATTATCAAAACACAATAAATTATATATGAAATTAATTTGTTAATTTCTTGCTATTTTTTCCATTCAAAAATAATTTTTTTGCCCCAACTATTAAAAAGTTTAGTTTAAATGTTAACACACTATTATTCCTGTAAATAGAGACATAAAAAATTTAAAAAAAGTTATTTTATTTAAACAGACTTATATAATGAGTAAAATATAAATTTTTTAAATTTATTTCGCGAGCAAAAAATTCAGGACCTGGATATCTTGAGAATAAATAATTCAGGGAACATTCTGATGCTATAATAATGCAAACAAAATATTTTTTGCTCAAATAATTTCTTTAATGCGCTTTATTCTTGAGCGTCGCATTTTGTTCTTGGTATCTTTTTAAAAGCTGGAGTAAGTTAATATAAAAGTAGCAAATAATTTTAGTATTATTAATTTTTTGCTTTGACTTATGTATATGCTATTTTTTACAAAATAGTGGCGTTGGTAGCTTAATCTTAAACTATCTAGCACTTCGTAACTTTTTTAGTTGGAGCAAAAAAATTACTTTTGAAAGCAAAAAATAGCAAAAAATTAGCAAATTAATTCCATATATAATTTAACGTGTTCTGATAATTTGGTTTATATAGCTTAATATATCTAAGAAAAAACGCGAAAGACGCTGGCTATGTTTAATTCAAATTAGTTTCGAGTATACTTCGCAAAGTTAAACCGAAATCTGCCTGGCGAAACGAAATTTAACTTGCAAAACTGCGTCTAACTTTGCATACATCTCGAAAGATTTTCTACCTCGGAGATGAGAAACATGGGTGAAAGATCCATCGAGAAAGCTCGATTCAAAAAAAATTCCACGAATAAGCGACGAGATGATAACAAAATAGTTGAAATGTTTACGTCTTTTTTTTTTAAGTGTTACTCTACTGAAGGAATACGCAAAAATATCGAATTTATGATTCAATAAATATGGTGATAAAGAATATATTGCCGCTGTATAATTCATTACACAAGTGCTTTCGACAATATTGCGGAATAGAGTTTAAATGGAATGCGAATCAATGACGGGGGCACGGGGGAACGAGAATTCCTTCGTCGATTGTATCTTATTTCATAATCTTCGATAGATCTTATTTAGTCAAAAGAAATTGTATCCCTCACCGTCTATTTTTAGCGATATTCACACCCATTCTAATCAAGACGAGTGCAGTTAGATTCCATATTTTGCGAGCTCTTATTTTGCCCGAAGTGCACGCGTTTGTTAAAAAAAAAAAAGTTGGGTCATAAATTAAAAAATTAAAAAATAAAAAATATTTATGATTCATATATTTGTCTTTTACGATGTACGTCGCTTCTACCGAATCGACTCTGTTAATAATCTCTTAAATAGGTTGAAAATAAAGCTTTTTTAGAACCATAAAAAACTTTCAAAACTCGAATTAAATTTCAAATAAAGGTAGACTTGCGTCAGAGAGAGATTTAGAAACTTCACACTTGTTTCGGTATATAACTTCACGACAATCCAATGAGTTCATTCTTACGTGAGCCGAAATCATGAAAATTGATTATAATCGTATATATTTCGAAAATGAAAATGAGATTGCATTTGCAGTTTAAACGGCATCACAATATACGCGATTAAACAAGCCGGTACGATTTGAAGCATCGGCCGTCACGAGTCGTTGCACTTTTCCATGGCCAACAGGTGGTGGCGGCTCCGTTCCGAGAGCGAGAAAACGCAGCCAAAAGGGACTCGAAAAGTACGACGCGCGCACACACGCATATATACATACACACAGAGGCACCTCTGCGTGCAAAATGTACAGAATACATACCTCGAAAATTTGGAGAATCTCAGCGCGGCGAATGCTCTTCGACGCTGTCCAACGTGCGGAGAGCGTCTCTCTCCTTCCTCTTCTCTCGCGAATAACTTCACTCCAAACAAGACAATTTTCTTTGAGAGAATTTGGAGCACAAAAAACGTTTCACAAGATGTATATACGTATAATACGTACGCACTTGAAAGATTACACGACGAGACACGCGCGAACCTGTCGCGTCGCGACGCGCGACTGTTGCGGACGTTCCGTGTGCGTGAAAAATGAGACGAGACGAAATGCGTTCCGCGACGGCGCAACACGGAGCACGGAGAGCGAATAATGACGAAACAGCAGCGACGCGGTGTGACGAACGAGAGCGGGAGCGGGAGCGAGACAGAGGCGACGCACCGCATGCGCACTCGGCGGTCGTTGAGCGAATGAGCGGGCGAACTGAGCCGATGGCGTAATCCCCACCATGTTGGCCGGTAAAAAAAAGTGTTTGCGCTTTTCTCGCGTCGCGTATAATCCTTCCCCCACTTACCTCTTCCTAAACGCCGCCGGTAATCGCGTTACCGCTGTTATTGGCAACAAGTTTATTGCCGTCCGCGGACAAACAACCGAAAATAAGTTGGCGCTGAAACTTAATATTTTTTAATAATTAATAGCTCAAACGATTGCTACTTAATTGCTCCGTCAAAATACACAATTGCTCCCCTTTCAAAATTAATAGTTTTTGAAATATTTACAAAAAACGTAAAATTTATCATTTTCACTCAAAAACATATTTCCAATAGTTTTCTGTAACTATATCCAGCATAAAACGATTGCTCCTTAATTGCTCCATATTGTTCCATCATTATTTTCATGATTTATTGCATTTTTTATCGAAAATTAACAAATATAATCATTTCCCAAGCGACGCCTATTAATAAATTATATTTATTAACTATTTATTTATTATATTTATTATTATAACTTTTATCGCAAAGCAAATGAATGAATTAAATAATTTTTAAATATAATAAATTTTATTATTTAAGCAATTAATAATAATAATTTGTCTCTTAAAATAATAAAAATAAATAACATAATAATTCACTTCAATGCAGATTAAAAAAAAGTTTCAAAAAGTAACCAGCAATACGCAATAGTAGCCGCGTCTTAACCACCAAGCCACACCGCTTAGCTGCCAAACTGTACTTACAGTTCGGTACATAAAGACCATGCAAATTTTTAAACTCATGTAAATTCTTAAAGTTTTTTGCGAATGCTTGAGAATTGGGTCGTATTATTTTACCATAAATTAATGAAAGGATAGAACTATAATATACGTCAAACTCAGCGAAATCGAAGGGGTGGAGACCAATGTCTGGTGTTCCCCTTGTCAGTAGTTTTTTTTACGAACCACTCAGTTATAGAGTACTTATCTTTTAATGATAGAATTATTTAATGAGATATATTTATACTATTTTATTATACAGCATGATTATTGTGGCAGAGAAAATTAGTGATGCAAGAATTGGCAATGTCGCAAAACAGCTGATTTGATCTGGAAAAATCACATTGTATCTGATTGAACGTTCGATACCCGAATAATGTATATATACGTAATAAAAAGCCAGTGTGTATTATTGTATAATAATAAAAATGACTGCGTGTGATGTATATGTATGCAAAATATAGTTAACAGCGAAAGCGATCAATCAATTTTTACCCACAAATGCATATAAAGTCACATTATTATTTCTAGTATTTGAGGATAATTCCTAATTAGTGTTCAATGCATATTACGTGTGTAACGAGAATATTTCTATTTTACATTTATTGTGATATCCGACAGATTAATATACTTTCTAAGATTTTCTAGCGCGCGCTATTCTTGTTTCCAAATAATTTTATTTTGTTGTTTAATGAAACATTGATGATAAAATGCAAAATGGAAAAGAGTTATATATAACATTGATATATATTATGTAATTATGTAATATATTTTTAAAATCAGATAAAATAATATATTAATAATGCGAAACGCATATGTCTTCTAATTGAATATACCCATTCATTATACCCACACATCTTATTGTGCCACACATATCTCTTTATTAATTATGTTAAAAAATTAACCGAACCCGCGGTCGTGAAGATTTTCGAAAATATACAGGGTGTCCCCAATTTAAATGTCAAAACTTTAGGAGCGTGTAGGGGACCGATAAACTAAGACAAAAAGTCCTTTAGAGATTTGCTCCTTTTTGCTTCGTTTTGAAGAAAATCGCAAAAAATGAAACAAATAATTTTCACCAAAAAACTTAAAACAAAACTAAAATTATTAGATTTATCAAAAAGTATTATAAAATAAAAATTGTAGAACATGGAATTAAGAAAAGAGAGTGAGTTAAAATCCTCCTGAGGTAAAATTAGATTAAAAACAAAATTTCGCGTTGTCGCGTATTTATCTACAATCCTCTAATTTTACCTCAGGAGGATTTTAACTCGCTCTCTTTTCTTAATTCCATGTTCTACAATTTTTATTTTATAATACTTTTTGATAAATCTAATAATTTTAGTGTTGTTTTAAGCTTTTTGGTGAAAATTATTTGTTTCATTTTTTGCGATTTTCTTCAAAACGAAGCAAAAACGAACAAATCTCTAAAGGACTTTTTATCTTAGTTTATCGGTCCCCTACACGCTCCTAAAGTTTTAACATTTAAATTGAAGACACCCTGTATATTAGATATATTTATACGTAACAGCCGAAATTCCTTTATCGTAAGCTCATGCCGAAGATTCGAGAATTTGCCTATATAGGTTGTTTGTCACAGTCGTATGAATCGCGGATTGGTAGCCCTTTGTCGTTCGATCGACAATACCAATCAAAACGAGCGTACATCGGCGGATCAACGCGGAGATCGCGACACGCAGAACCGTTACCGCAGTTCGTGCGCGGTAATATATACGGTAGTGTGTGGTAATCGAGCACTAATAACTTGTAGATTTATTTTCAGTACGCCTAGCCGAGTGATGATAATAACTTAACCAGTGCCAATCAAACGAAAAAGAAGACTTTCGCAGTAAGAGAAGTAAGTACCGGCCCGTGGAAGTCCGTATCGATTTTTTAAGCGCTCTCGACGGTATGAGCGATATAGGATTTTTAGTATTCATGCAAGCCATATTTATAAATTGTTTTCTCTCTCTCTCTCTCTCTTTCAATTTATTGGCCTCTTGTGATCAAGGGTGGATCACAAATTCTGGCCATCAACAGGTTATAATATAGTGCGTATCAGTGAGTATAAGTTTCTGGGAGAAATTATTTTATAGGATAATACGAACCTCTTTTTGAGGCATATGGCGAAGTGGAAGGATAGAGGAGTTTGATAGGATAATTTGCGGAAAAACCTCTTTTTGAGGCATGTGGGAAGGACGCGGGACCCGAGCGGAATCGAACCTGGAATCTCTCGATTACCAGGCCGCGACTCTACGCCCGGCGCCACGCGTCGCCCCTATAAATTGTTTTAAAAAAGGTTATTATATATATATCTTTAAAAGAGGAGGGACATCAAAATAATATTTTATTGATCTATAAACACCTTTGGATATTTATTGTAATGATAAAAAGATAGGGTGACCAAGCTATAGTGAATAAACGGTTTAACCAACCAGTTAACAATAACAGTTTTCATTTTCTAATAATGGAGAAATTAAAAAAAAAAAAAATTGCAATTAATATTTAAAAAATTATTACTTGAATTAACCATTTTCATCATGTGGTTATGATGAAAATTTTTGATTACATGCTTAAATTAAAATAATGCTCATCCACTGGTCGTGTTCTCTCTAAATTTCTTAGAGTGAAATTTAACTCCAAACGAGTGAATATTCACTTCAAGCGATAGTGGAAATACTGCCACTCGTAATTAGTGAAAATTCACTTTTCACAAAAGTGAACTGTTTAACTCTGAAGTAAAGTGAATGTGTTACTCGTTTTAAAGTGAATAATTCACTCGAACAGAGAATGGAATCATCACTGTTTCAATTTATATACATGATCTTATAACATAACTATTCTAGAAACACAATCTGGCCTAAACACCATTCTTCATATTTACGTTAAATTAAACTTTCTATATTTTGTATTGGAAATTGTGGTAGGGTAAAATGTTTAGCATTGTGCGGGACTTCATTAAAGCAATTAGAGTCCAGAAGAGACATTCTTAAAGCTTCAAGTTTATGCAATATTTTCTCGATATTGTGACGACATGCAGCTGTAAATAGAAAGATAGCTTTAGCCAGTTATGTGTGTAAGTTGTAAGACTTCTCATTGATATAAGTGAAATAATCAAGATAAGTCTTCTCTCAAATTATTTAAAAAACATGTTCAGTTGGTATCTCTATCTTATTAAGGAGGTTGGAGCGTTACACAATATATTATGAAAAAACTTTTGTAGATTTAGATATTAATAAAATCATTATCAAAATTTTATAAAGATTAGGAAGCTGGTTATTGAAAAACTTAATGCCAAAAATCGCCAAAATCACATGGACTCTTGTACTCACGACAACAATGTGTGTGACACTTCGTGGAGGACGGATTCGTAACAGTAGCAGCAGTAGTTTCTTGCTTCGGAACTGAAGAAACATGAGAAGACTGAGGTTTTTCTTGGTTTACCACGTGTATTGGTATATCTATTGAAACAAAATCGGTATTTCAAGATATATTCACTTTAATTACTACAAAATAATCATACCTATATAAAGCTGCAAATTTTGTGAAAAAAAAATAAAAGTTTGTTATAGGTATGATTAGAATTTGTTAGTACCATGCCAGATGGTCCTAATGATACAGTGATACTTACTGGCTTTAACAACACTACGAATAATTGGTTTAACATCCTTGCGTGGTTGGAAACAAACTGAATCTGGAAATATAAAAATTTAGAATAAATATTACAAAACTTGACATATCTTATTTCTATTTTTCGGGGAAACTAACCAGAATTGAGATTTTCGTCACATTTATTAGCAGATTTGACTTTTTTTTAATCAAGAGTTTTTTCAACAGATTGTACAGGGTCATCAGCAAAAAAAATCCCCGTAGTCCAAGGATTGTGTGTCTTCGAGTAATTCATCCTCACGATTATTGTTGTCGTCAGGCTCCAAATGTATATTTCCATTTTTAATATTTTTTACGTTCTGACCTTTAGAGGCAATTGTTGGACCTAAATAATTATACACATACAACTAAATTAAAATACAATATGATAAAATAATAAATGGCAAAATAATAAATTTAGACGAGTACTAGATATACAAAAAATAATGGAAATTATCTTATGATCTTTTTAACATTGAACAAGATTTTTTACCTTTTGCTTTAGATTCCACCGAATTTTTTTGTTTTTCGTCATCAATATTATATGCAAATGTAGGTTTAGGAACATTTTCTTTAATTTTAGTCATAACGGCTAAGAAAAAAGTATAAAGAATTTATAGAGTGCATTTACAAAATATATAAATGTATTGATAATAACAAATTGATACACTACTCCCCGATTCATCATCGGCATCTCCATCGTCACTAGATGAAATTAAATGTGCCGGTTTTTTTCGAAGACGTTTCTGCGGAAGTTGATCACTTTGATTAGTGATGCTTTGTAACGGTTCTTCATCGTTATTAGATAAATCAACAGCAGCAATTTCTACTGATCTGGCAGTTTCGTAATCACCTTGGAAAAAATTAATTTATATAAATTTAATAATAATCAGGGAAACAAGTATTACAGATAATAATTAATCATCTATCAATATTATATTGAACTTACTATACGATCCTAATACTCTTGTGTATTTGATGGCAGTCCAATTATCTTTCGGATTAGTCGCTTTTTAACATTCCATCGTTAGATTACTAGTTTTCGGCGGCCATTGTACTTTCTGTGTTTTAACATTTAACCAGCATGCTGGCACAGTCGCACAACAATCATGGCAAAATGCAACAAAATACATCTGAAAAAAATAGCAATATTTATAAGGACTAATGTGAGATGATTTGTAATTCATATCTAATGTTCTGATGCTCTTTGTTGAATGTCGTTAGTTTCATATTTATTCGTTTGAAAAGTATTAAATTTTCTATTTTTTATAATTATTAGCATTTATTCAATACACTTACCTTAATTAATTGTTTTACAAAGCACTAAACTGCATACAAGCGTATGGGTGTTTTCCAGCAAGATACACAGATAACACAGTCTAATACACAGTATCACACGATTGGCTATCAAATATAGAATTTCAAATTTCTTCATTTGTCTGTTATTCTTCGAAATGGTTGTGTAAACATTTCTTATACTGTGATCGCTATACGTACAGAAGACGTAGCAGCGCTAGTAGCAACGCACGCAATTTGAATCAGAAGTTACAAAATTATTAAGTAAATATTATGTAAAATTATCAAAGAAAGATTTTATTTAACGTGTAACTACAAATCTTTTTAAAGTATTTTCATATAAATGTAAAAAACTCAATATTTTGGTAAGTTACAACCAGAATGATTGTAATATAATTGAAAAGTATATAATTTTACATTTCACTTACGAATCACTTTCAAAAGCTTCGAATTCATAACAATTTCAACAAATTATTAAATTAAACAATGTATTAATTGAATATATAACTGTACAAAAATGTTATGCAGATGAATGAAGTAATGGAAAAAAACAAAAATTCTTGTCATGAGGCAAACAAACGGCTTTTAAAATAACATCATTTGCAGTGAAGTCTTTTAAAGTGGACCAATTATTTCCAACTATTATATTCATTGATTGAGAATTAATTGGATAGTTTTATAAATTAACTGAGTTCATCAACGTTTCTCCTTGTAAAATAATATTGTTATTTTTTATACAAATATTTTCAATTCGAAGAACATCATAATTTTTAACATAACAAAATTTATCACTAGTTTGACGAACCGAAAGTGTGAAAGTTTTATAATTAATTTTATCATATGAAGGGACTCCATTTTCTTTGGATTTATTAGTATTATAATTTGAAACTTGAGGTTTGATGAAAGCATTATTTTTTTGTAGATAGCTGCAGCTAGCTTGTTCTACAATTCTTTTATGTAATTGTTGCAAAGGCTTTTCGCCTTTTCTTAAGTGTTTCTTAATATTGTTTAAATAACTTTCGAATGCAAAAGCACTAAATGAATCCAAGTAACCAAATCTCATAACATCATCAGCTAAATGGATTAAGTTATGAACATTAAAAATCACGAAGTGCCTTCCATACAATTCAATAGATTCTTTGACGAAAAAGCGCAATACATTTTTTGCACACTCATTATTATGAATGCAGTTAGTCTCGTGACACAGGATCCTTATGGCGCAATGTTAAAATGATATAAATATTCACTGGATAGATGATTTTTCAGAGCAAGTGAGCCTACATACAACAAAAAAGAACGCAGTTCAGTTGCTTTCCATCGATCCAACTCATCCAAACTTCGTGTTTTCCTAGTAAATTCAGTTGGTATCCATTTTCTTGACAAGATTAAATATTCCGAAATTTCTTTCATCATTTTGCTATTGAATTTAACAATTTGATTTTCATTTACGTGTCATCCTTTGATAAAAGCTTTTAACATTTTCTTAGTAACGCCAAGACAGACGAGATGCATATATTCCACAGGAAATTGAGATACCATACCGATATTTACTTTTTCAAAGATGGATTTTCTAATATGATGATCTTCATTTACTCGTTGTAGAAAATTGTCATTTGTGCGTAATGGTGCATCCATCTCTAGAAATAACATTCGACGATCTTCATATTCGCCCTCTTGCATACATTTACCACATCCAAAAAAGCCATTATGTCCTTTTGTATATGTTACAAACGACCGAGCCGGAGAATCACAAATGATAGCCCAGTGAGCAATAAGTTATCAAAAAGAATTCTTAAAGTACTCAGGTTTAAGAATTGGACATCCAACAACGCCATCTGAATGATAACATAATGATGTCAATAAGTCCTCTAATGCGTCAATTGTAGAGGAAAAAAGACATCATATAAATGACATCTTAGATAACACTACAATCTGACTTCTTATAAATGTCATGAAAATGTTACCATTAAGAATTGTTATTTATATTATTATTTTTACATACTTTATATTATATAGAAGAAAAGTACCCAATAATATATATATATATATATATATATATATATATATATATATATAACTTTTTTATTATGTTGTACATTTGAATAATACAAAATTTTTTTGTGTTTACATATAAAAATAAAAAAATTAATACTGGTATAAGTAATACACAGGACTGTATGTATATCAGCACCTCAGAGGTAAATTGTATTAAGTCACAAATTTGTAATTTTCAGTAGAGACTGTTTAAAATTTTTATTGGCTTTAGATCAATGCTAATTTGCAACACTTACAAAAATATTTCAGTAATAAAGGTGACATCATTATAGATTATGAATAAATTTTAGCTACATTTAAATTGAAAATTGTTATTTATTATAGTAACTAGTACAATTTACCTATGAGATGCTGATATGATCCTTACATATAAAAATAATATCTAATAAAAATAATATTAAAATTTGATTTTTAATACTTTTCTTATATTTATTTTTCTTATTTTATATTATATTTACTCAGGTAATTGCCATATTGCTCACAAGTAAAAAATAGTTTTTCTAAATGTTTTATTTCCCGAGTGGAAATAATAATATGGCCCCGATTAGGAACTGATCAGACAAGCCTTAATTAGTGATCGGGTCCTGGTGAATACAACCGATCAGGACCTGAGATGTTTGGTAACGCAATGCCCCTATCAGGAACTGATCTGAGGACCTTATCGGAAATCTAATTTATTTAACCCATTAAGGCCCATGGCTAGCACAGTTGAGATGGCGAAAAACTAATTACTGAATTCATAGCATTAAAAAAACCTTATTTTTACCTAAGGTAAAAATAAGGTTTTTTTAATGCTATGAATCCAGTAATCAGTTTTCCGCCATCTCAACTGTGCTAGCCATGGGCCTTAATGGGTTAATTGAGATTCTTATCGGGTGATTATGAGGTATAAGTTTATTAATTATATAACGCAAGAGAACGTAATACAAGTAATTTTGATAAAATTTATATATATTTATATAATCTAGCATATTGATATAATATATTTCATAAATGTAATAAAACGGAACAAACATAAACAAAGTACATATTAAAGGGTATTACTCTATGTCATGTTACAACGTTTTTGGCGCGCATTGTTCCTCCTTCACATTATTGAATATTACAGAGTCTTGAATATCTCTTTTTGATGGTAAAACATTATCTTTTTTAAAAGCGTGCGGGATAACATCTGAAATATCTCAATGAACTTTTATATTCACATTAAGGCATTCCTGAGAGGATCCTTATTAAATCCCGACCAAAATGATCTCGTTAGCTAGTAATAAAAAAAAGTTTATTTGGTCCTGTTCATGCCCTATTCGGGCCAACCCTACTATGGCAGACCCGAAGAAAACCTTATTAGTACATGGGGTATACTTCTACTCGGGTTCTTCTTTTCATGTCGCTGTGAATGTTGATTTATTCGATCTCCAGCATGCTGTAGCCAACTTTGGTAAATATGCATATTAGGTTACACCTCACCGATGACTTTGACCTTGACATATGTTGTCAAGGACATGATCCTGAGTAACTTTTCTTTATAACTTAACCGGCGGTCTCTTATAGTTTTTGAGATATTTAAAGTTATGATTTCACAATTTTAATGATTTTTCTATTATAAAATAAAGAAAAGTAAAGGTTGTTTACATTGTATTTAGTAGATGCGACGTGAAAAAAGTGTTTCTTTACATTTCCAGAGACGAAGCTCTTCGGGTTTTTTTACTTTTCACGCAAAGCGAGGTTCAACGCAAACCTATGTATCTAGTTTTTTTATAATGGAGCCCACTGCGTCCACGCATATATTTTCCCATCCACACAACAATTGTGGGGCGAACTTCGCTTTGTTTTGTAAAGTATATGCGTGCACACAGTGGATTCCGCACCCCCTACGGGGGGGGGCTCCACTTCCGGAAGATATAACCTAATCCAAACCAAATTTTAGTTTTAAATCAGAAATAGGTTTGGGTTAGGTTATATCTTCCGGAAGTGGAGCCCCCCCGTAGGTGGCGGAACTCACTGCTTCCACGCATATACTTTCTCATCCATGCAACAATTGTGGGGCGGATTGTCTCTCTGTCTCTATATTATTACCCAAATGTTAACTTTAAATATCTCAGAAACTATAAGACAGTGCTGGGATTTACTTGCACATTTCGGCCCGATTCCGTGGCTCACGCCTATTGCCCCCCACTCACCGCTCGTACGTTAGCAACGAGTCGCCAGATACGCGTAACTAACAAAAGCACGACGCTTTGTCTCAGGAGCGTCCGTATATAAGAATGTCCAAATATAATAATAAGACAATACTCTTCTATAATTAAAAGTTTTTCTTCAATATTTTATATCAATGAAATATAAAATATTGAAGAAAAACTTTTAATTTTGAGAATTTTCGCGGTGCATTTAGAAAAGTATTGGCGACTCGTTGCTAACGCACGAGCGGTGAGTGGGGGGCAATAGGCGTGAGCCACGGAATCGGGCCGAAATGTGCAAGTAAATCCCAGCACTGTCTTATAGTTTCTGAGATATTTAAAGTTAACATTTGGGTAATAATATAGAGACAGAGAGACAGTCCGTCTCACAATTGTTGCATGGATGAGAAAGTATATGCGTGGACGCAGTGAGTTCCGCCCCCTACGGGGGGGCTCCACTTCCGGAAGATATAACCTAACCCAAACCTATTTCTGATTTAAAACTAAAATTTGGTTTGGGTTAGGTTATATCTTCCGGAAGTGGAGCCCCCCCGTAGGGGGTGCGGAACCCACTGTGTGCACGCATATACTTTACAAAACAAAGCGAAGTTCGCCCCACAATTGTTGTGTGGATGGGAAAATATATTTCCTGAAATTTCCCAAATTTCCTGATTAGATTGTGGAGTGTGAGATTTTTCTTGAGTTGATTCGACCTCCATATCGCTGTTTGGAGAATCGTTTGACAGTGGAGGAAAAGAGCTGGCAATCATATTGAGAATTGCTTCCTGCGTTTCAGGATCGCTGTCATTGTCCTTGGCTTTAAAACCTTTTTTTTTTACGTGTGACCGACTTCTCTCCCGCGGAGGCGGCATGGTTTCATTTGGTGAATGAGGTTATGGCGAGATGTAAAAGCGATGCACTGGTGTGATTTGGTGAAGAAAGCGTCAAAAAACATTGACAGAGAATAACACAGCACAATGCGTTTCGCGAGCGAAAAGATTGTACAAGATGGCCGGTCCGCACCGGACAAAGGCCCGATGCGTAGCCGACCGATTAAAACGTGAAAAATGGTCTCCTGGTTAGTCTACGTGGTGGGCGAGTACACTGTTAAAGATGAGCTCTAGTTAGAACTGTTATGCAACAGTTCAAGAAAAATCTCACACTCCACAATCCAATCAGGAAATTTGGCCTGAGAATGAACCCTCCTCTCCCACCTCAAAAATCTTAAGAGATGCAAGTGACCAAGGTCACACTAGTTCCTCTACCCTCAAGAGGCAATCTCAGAAAATCCAAGACGAGGAAAATTCAGTGCCAAAAAAGCTCAATGCTTCGAAGCAGATTCCAGACACTGTCTTAGCAAACAGATATTCAAATACTTCTCAAGGACCATTTGAAATTGTTGTCGCGTCCACAGGATTAGTCAACTCTTCCATCCACCCTCTCACAGTGGGCCGTCTTCTCAGTTCCACTCTCAAAAAGGATATAATAGAAATCAAGAAACTAGACTTCTCTAAAGTATCAGTCCAACTTAAAACGCGGGAGGCGGCAAACAGTCTAATCAATAATCCAATCCTCAATTTGAAAAACCTAATTGCATATATTCCTTCTTACAGAGTATCGAGACAAGGAGTAATAAGAAATGTACCACTAGACCTCGCTGAAAACACTATCAAGGAAGAAATAGACAGCTCGGTCGGGATCATCTCCGTGCGGAGGCTCAACAGAAAGATTATTGATCCATCCACAAGATCGGTGAGCTACTCACCCTCCAAATCTATCGCAATTACTTTTGAAGGACAGTCAGTTCCGCAGTTTCTCTACTTGTATATGGTCAGGTATGAAGTTTCTCTCTTGATCTCCAAGCCTTCTCTCTGCTACTCCTGTTATCGATATGGACACATAAAGTCCGAATGCAGAGGGCAGCCTCGATGTATCCACTGTGGGGATAAATCCCATGATAATACCTCTCCTTGCCAAAAAATAAACCAACCCTCATCATGCATCAACTGCAAAGGCTCTCATAAGACAAGTGATCCTTCCTGTCCCGAATGGCTCTTACAAAAGCAAATTCTCGAACTAGCCGCACACAAAAATATTCCCATCCTAGAAGCCAAAAAAACCATCCGCGGAAACAACATCAGTAAACTTAACCACATTGACTTCTCAAATTTTCCTGAGCTAAATAACTCTCCCACCCCAGACATCCCGTATACCAACTCCTCATATCACTCATCTCCTCCCTCTCTTTCCCCGCAATCTTATGCAAACGTCGTAAAAAATTTACAAACGATACCCCCCAACCCATATCACTCTTCTTCTTCTAATAACGGTGCTCCCTCTTCGCCCTCCTCTTCGCATTCGCATCCTCACCCCGCTGTCAACAAAAATTCACCCTTCTCTCTTCATTCTAAACAACGTAACCGTAACCCCTCCTCCTGTACCAATCAACCCTTCCCCCCAAATTCATACTTTATCTCTCCGGATGGTCGTCTCCCATCATATCCTAACGGCATTGCCTTCCTCCCCCCCTCCCCCTCCCCCTTCACCGAACTTCCCTCTTCCAATCACACCCCTCCTCCTTTTAACTCCCCCGCTCCCCACTTCTTTCCTCCTTCCCCAGAATTCCAGCCATCTTTCTCCCCTTTGATACCACTCATAAAGACCATTCTAGAAAAGATTTACCCACTCCTAAAAGCTTTTGGGATTCAAGACGACCTATTTAAAATCCTCCAAGATCTTGACAATTCTTGCCCTCCCACATCCACGCCTCCTACCTCCCATGGCTCAATCTAACAAAAACGCAGATTTAGATTCCTTCTCTCCCATCAAAATCTTACAACGGAACTGACACTCCTTCTCAATTAAAATCGACTCGCTCAGATCAATTACAAACGAATTCGAATTCGACATCATCGAGCTATCTGAAACTTGGCTTAACCCAGTTTCAGCTTTCTCTCTCCAAAATCGACGGCCAGGCCTTCATTTTTAATAGCGGCAACTCGACACAAAATCGGCACAAACCAGAGAACGCACTCAACTCGAACCGTCTTGCTCGACGTCGCAAACGGAAGTCAGATTACGGACGAATCTAAATTTACGGTTAGTACTCAATGTAACGTAATGCGTTAAGCCCGGTCTACATAGGACGCAACACGCCAGACGCAAGCAAAATCGACCAATCACAGTCGATTATTCCGAGAATATTCGACTATGATTGGTCGATTTTGCTTGCATCTGGCGTGTTGCGTCCTATGTAGACCGGGCCTTACGGAAGAGCTTGTGCGGTGGCCCTAAATGGAAAGCAACTTATGTCTATGGGTTCATCTAAAACCCGTATCAGACTACGTATTGAAGATTGAAATTTGACCAATCAAGATAAAAAGAACTAACATTTCCTTGTCCTGATTGATCAAATTTCAATCTCAATGCATAGTCTGATACGGGCTTAACCGGACTTGGTGAAATTGGCCCTTAGGCCGGATTCACACCTTGGCAGAGAAGCAGAAAACAGAAAAGCCGAAGCCAATCAGAACTCGCGCTAAAAAAGCAGAATGTACTGCTTATTTTCAGCGCGAGTTCTGATTGGCTTCTGCTTTTCTAGCACGAGTTCTGATTGGCTTCTGCTTTTCTGCTTTTCTGCCAAGGTGTGAATCCGGCCTTAAGGTAAATTTTCACGAGCCGCTGAAATCGATCGTTTGAGCGACAAAAAAGATCACGTGATCGAAATGGATGAGTGACGACGGTCTGTGGCTGCAGTCGATAAAACGCTAGAAATGCTTCGAAGCATTGCATTAACCAATTAGAATAAAGAAATCTTTACTCTCTTTGTCCTGATTGGTTAATCAAACGCTTCGAAGCATTTCTAGCGTCTTTCCGACCGCAGCCTGTAGCAGGATTCTCTAAACATCTTAAGCCCGTATCAGACTACGCATTGAAGATTGAGATTGAAGATTCAAGATTGAAATTTGACCAATCAGAATAAAGAAATTTTAGTCCCTTTTGTTCTGATTAGTCAAATTCCAATCTTTAATCTTCAATCTCAATTTTCAATGCGTAGTCTGATACGGGCTTAAAGCCCGTATCAGACTACGCATTGAAGATTCAGATTGAAGACTCAAAATTGAAATTTGACCAATCAGAATAAAGAAATTTTAGTCCCTTTTGTTCTGATTAGTCAAATTCCAATCTTTAATCTTCAATCTGAATCTTCAATGCGTAGTCTGAAACGGGCTTTTGCGACGATTATCGTTGTCATTAGCGAGCGATAGCCTATGAGAATTGCGCTTTTCACCAGAATTGTCTTTGCCATTGGCTGTCGTTAGTTAACGATACCGAAAACTGTCAATAACAAGATAATGGATCCCGCTACTGGCCGTTGATTCGTCCATTTCGATCACGTGATCCTTTTTGTCGCTCAAACGATCGATTTCAGCGGCTCGTGAAAATGTATCTTTACTGCTTAAGCTTTTTTGGCTGCGGTCGGAGAGACACTAGAAATGCTTCGAAGCGTTTGATTGACCAATCAGGACAAAGAGACTAAAGATTTCTTTATTCTAATTGGTTAATGCAATGCTTCGAAGCATTTCTAGCGTCTTCACGACCGCAGCTTTATGTGCCACCATGGTGTAAATAACATGTGCCACGGCCCTTACTTCCGTTACAGCCTTGGTCGAGTACGGATGTGTTCTGACACGTTACGCGTGTGTCCTTTGTTTGAACCTTATTTTTTGGACTTTCTCCTCTTCTAAGAGAATATTTGTTATTGTTAACGCCTTTGTATTCTCATTTAACGCCACTTCTGTATACATTATACGCTAGATTGTGGCCGTATTGACCTTCGTTCGAGAGCAGGAGCCATTCAAGCAAAGAAGAAGAAGAAGAAGCGACACGTAACTGGGAAACCGCATACGAGAGAAAGACCACGTATCCACTAACCTCAACCTCAACGACGACAATGATGCCTAGGAACAATACGGCGGCCGCCGCGTCCTCCGCGACAACCGTCCCGTCCTCCGCGACAACCGTCCCGTCCTCCGCGACAACCTTCCCGTTCTCCGCAACAATCGTCCCGTCCTCCGCGACAACCACCGCTTCATCGTCGTGGAATATCATCCAATCGCCGCCGAGCACGTTGACGCCGATCGTCGATCGATGGCCAGGCAACCCACTCAATCTCAACGATCGTCCGGCATCTTACATCGAAACGATGCGTTTTCTTGAATCGGAGAACTCGAGGTTGAAGCGGGAGGTGCAAACCACCCAGGAAACTTTCACTCGGGAAATGTCCAACATCGAGGCCGTACTCTCTAACAAGCGGAAGCTGCTCGACGAGGCAGACACGGAACGCGTCAAGCTCGAGCTCAATATCAAACGCTTGCGGGATGATAACGAAGATCTCAAGAACAAGTAAGTGATACTGTATAGTATTTTTTCACATTGTTTCTTTACTTGCAAGATGGGTAGGAAAGTCAAATGGCATTAATAAAAATTATATTAATATTGATAGATATTGGCGTAATTGAGCTTGTGATATTTTGAGAATTATTGTGTCTGTCTAGAGTGTGAATTTCTATACAGAAATAACTCGATGTAAGAATTTTCATTCCGTTTTGTGCTTAAGCATGAATTGGGTCGCTTGTTGGATGCATGATAGATGTGTACCGTTGTTTAATGAAAATAAGTGCACTGCAGTAGTAACGTTCGGATTTCAATGCTATAGAGCCTATGCTATGTATTAAAAAATAACAGATATTAGTACAAGAATCTTGAAGTAATTAAAATGGTATTTTAATTTATTTTTATTTAGTAAATATATATAATGTGTTCTGAAAGTTGAGAAGATATGTTATGTAATTAGACTTAATCGGGTGCGCATATCCTTTACTAAATTATAATGAATAACAACTGCCACTGTAAAATCATGCTCTGATGTAATAGCTCATAGAAATCTTAGCGAGCATTTTCAAAAATACTGAGAGTTAAAAGTAAAATGTTTAGAACAATAAATGTATTCATATCGGAGATAGTTATTCTACTAACGGAAATAAATGATATATGTTTGTGATTTAATGAATATGACTAACATTTTTATTTAACGTATGTTCTCTAGATTGGAGAAGAAGACAAAGAATTTGCAGATAGCAGAACGAAATGCAGTGATACATGAAGTTGACATGAAATCGATACGAGTCGATTTTGCAGAAGCTATCATATCACGTGTCTTGTGCGTATCGTGGAAAAGCTCTATAAAGGGAAGCATATTTCTGCCGCAAATGGCAGCATACATGCAAACACAGAGAAGAATGAACTTTAGCGATATTATCCATCAGGCATTGAAGGAGGTTATGTGCATGTTTTCGAGAGGGGAGGATCCTTTGATAGACGTGTCATCTGGCCGTGAAGACAGTCCGAATAGTCAAGCGAGTCCTTTGTTAAGTTTTGTGGGGGCTTCTTCATCTTGTCAATTACCATGATATCAAAACCAGGCGACAACTCATCAGAAACGAAAAGTTTTATTTATTTATTAGATTGTTATTCAAGAATTGCAATTGAAGAAAGAAATCATGGAAAGGTACGCACATACACACACACATATCTTCAAAATTAGACAAGATTTTATTAAACTAATTCTTTTTTATATATTTTATAGCAATCCAGTGTACTTCTCTCCGATACTCTTTCCGATGTAGTGACAATTTTGAAAGGGCGATGTGTTCAGTATTCCAGCTACGTTCTACAAGGATTCGTAATCGGGGAGAGTGCTTGCACTCATCTTTTCTATCGGATATTATCGCAGAACTTACCTCGGGGCTATCTTCGCGAGCTCGTGGCTAGGACATACACGAATCCGACCATGTTCGATAACATTTTCGCTCCAGTCTTGCAAGACCTGTATTTCGCGATACACAATGCGAGCTTAAACGGCAATACGCCAAGAAGACCGATCGAGGCGCTAGGCGAACTGATAGAGATTCGCAGTGGCCCAAACAGCAATATACATCCGATTTGCCGTTTGATAACGAATCAAGTTCAATTCTTGCCTGATGTTATGACATCAGCAGCCGGAAGAGAGCTCTCGAGAACCTCACTCCTGGGACCGTTTCTTTCGGCATTGGTATGTGCCGAAGAGCAACCGAAACTGCTGGAGAGATACTTCCTTTTAATAAATTTTGGCAATCCGAACAAATCGATGACTCTCGTGCGGCAGCAAGGGTTGGAGAATACCAGAATGTCGTTGCACAAAATGTTTGATACGATACTCGCGAATAGCAGCTGCCGCGATGCCACTCTTGCGTATTTGGCGGCGTTGCTACGTCACAACGAGAAACGCGCGCAAATACAGACGGAGGACATTCCCTCCTTTGCCGGAGATGGATTTATGTTGAATCTACTATCGATTTTGCAAATGCTCTCTGTGAACATCAAGCTGGATACTGTAGACCCGCTATATCCATTTCATCCTTCCAATTTCGTCGAGATAAAGAACGACACAAGACTGAAACTCACTTCGCAAGAGATTGCGGAGTGGCAGAAACATTTGGACAGCACACATAAATGGACGGAACCGAAATTTCCGACACAATGTTGGTTCCTCACGCTGCATTGTCATCACATCGCGCTGTTACCGGCGTTGCAAAATTATCGGAGAAAATTGTATGCCTCAGAGAATTTACAAAAAATGCTCGACGAACTGCAAGCTACAGAATCTCAATGGAAAGATGGTCCTTTAGCGGAGCACAATAAAGACTTGATCAAACAATGGAAGCAACAGTTGAAGCAACTGGTTACATTCAAATTATGTGCAGAGGTAGCTCTGATAGAGCCCATCTTTTTGAGAAGATGCTTAGGCTTTTATATATCGGTCGCCGAATTTTTGCTGAGTCTTCTAACGCAGACTGCTCCAAATAATTCTCTTCCTGAACTTCCGTTGCCTCAAGAAGTTATGTGCGAATTCACCGCATTACCAGAATGGTACGTGGAAGACATAGTGGAATTCTTGTTATTCATATTCGAGTAAGTTTTTACTAAATTATCAAATGTCACAAATTATACATAATGCTTATGCTTATTAACAATTATAACTGCATTGTTTTATTTGCAGATTCAGCCCGTTCACTTCTACCTGTGGTTTGATATAGATATATCGCCGCTTATCACTTTGTTACTCGTCGTCGTGTGTACGCCACATTGTATACGAAATCCGCATCTTATTGCAAAAATCATCAAGGTTCTGTATAAGGTTCAGGTAGGAGTTTGTTTCACACGTGAAACAGAAACTTTTTGCCACATATTCATGGCACATCCTATATCCAAGACATTTCTGGCGTCGTATCTCATGAAGTTTTATATCGACGTTGAAATCATTAACATTAATTACGAATTTGAGGATAAGTTTACGGTATGTAATCACATAAGTGTGATTTTAAATTCGTTGTGGCATAGCCCGATGCATCGAGCGTCTATCGTCAATGAGAGTAATAACGGCAAGCACTTCGTCAAGTTTATCAACATATTGATGAACGACATCACCTTCCTGCTCGAGAAGGTTCTGGAACATCTGAAGTATATACTCGAGTGGAAGGAATTTTTGTCCGACACTATCGCGTGGAATGCTATTTCGCAGGAGCAACAACAATCGAGAACGAGACAGCTGGTGGAGAAGGAGGAAAAAGTCAGATTCTCTCTTAAATTAGCCGAGGAAATAGTTGCTATGTTTTATTATTTAACGGTCGACAATAAGGAACCGTTTCTACGACCGGTATTAGTCGGACAATTGTGTGCCATGCTGAATTTCAATTTGCAACAGTTGTGCGGACCTAAGTATAAAAATTTGAGAAAACTGGAAAAATACGGATGGCAATTGAAGAACTTATTCAGTCAATTGATTGATATATATTTACATCTTGACTGTGATAATTTTGCGGTTGCTTTAGCCAGTGATGAAGTGAGTATCTTTTATAATATATCATATACATATATTACACATATATGTATATATGTATATGTATATATATATATATATATATATATATATATATATATATATACATTTTTGCAGCTTTTGTTTTTTAACGAGTTATTCACCGACGCTGCGAATGAATTAGAGAGATCCGGCATTAAAACTACGACGGAAATTAAGAGTTTCGTAGCTCTCGCTGAGCGTGCGGCGGTAATCGCAAGAGACAATCGCGCGCGTGGCGACGCTCCTGAGGAATTTCGGGATCCATTGATGGACACTCTTATGGAGGATCCAGTCAAGCTACCGTCTGGTTTTGTTGTGGACAAAGCAGTTATCATTAGACATTTACTCAACAGTGCCACGGATCCTTTCAATCGGCAGCCGCTTAGCGAAGATATGCTCGTGCCAAGTAAGTAATACATGCAATGTTCATATTTTTCTCTTTTTTGATAAAGTCAACTTTCATTTAGTCTAAATATTGGTAAATATTTCATAACAATGCATTTTCATATACATAAATATATTAGAAAAATATTTGATGCGTCATAGATAATATAGTTTTTGACTGTCTTTTAAAGTCTATCGTATCGAAATTTTGTAATATCTTATGCCGATTTTTAAATATAATATTTTAAGATAGTATATAAACTATCGTAAGTTTTTTTATCCATGTAGAAATATATCCCAAATTAATATTTATTTTCGAAATTGCAGTGCCCGATTTGAAAGAAAGAATATCAATATGGAAACAACAAAAGAAACAGTGCTAAGGTGACAAGAATTATGCACATAAAAATAAGAATATAGGGAAGGAAAGAAAAAGGAAGAAAAAGATAAACATTATAAATGCTTATATATATACGTATGTATGTATGTATCTATGTAAAATAATGTAACACAATAAACATACAGCAATATATTATGAATAATAAAAATAATATTCACTTGTGCTCTCTCTTTTGAGGATTTTTGGCTAATAGTTTTTGGTATAATAGTAGTTTGGTATAATAGTAGTATGAAACTATCAAAACTTAGAAAAAGAAAACATTTCTTATGTTTTCATTGCTTGGAAAATCAAATAAATACATCTGGATAAAAAAAATGAAGTATCACAAAATAATATGATTTTTAACGTCTTCATAGTTGTAATTAATATTTTTTTGGTCATGAATACCTAATTAATTTCAAAAAATAAAAAAAAAATAAAACAGGAAGATTTTAAGTTAGGTAAAAGTATTTTGCTATAATTTTTAGTAAATAACTTTTAAATAAGTAAGATTTAAATTATTAAATGATTATTATGATTTTATCAGTAAAATGATAAAATAAGATGGCTAATAGTAGACATCTTTTAGAAGTCTGTAAGGCTTCTCTTACACATCTTTTTAGTCACTTTAAAGATTTTTTTAGATATCTTTTAGTAGTCTTTCAGGTTTCTTTTAGACATCTTTTTAGTCACTTTAAAGATTTTTTTTAGACATCTTTTAGTCGGTTTTAAGATTTCTTTTTAGTGCCGATCTACAATAGGTGGTTTAAGCCCTAACCCTTAAGAAATTGACTAATCACAGTCGAGTATTTTCCTCATACTTGATTGTGATTGGTCAATTTCTTAAGGCTCCTGAGTAGTCGCCGCGGCCATATTGGAATGATGACATCAGAAGCGAGAAATGACACGCTGAGAATTCTTGCGTGCCATTTTTAAGTAAAAAGATATTTTAAAGAAACAAGACTACAGATCGCTTTAGTATACTCGTAAAATTGTCCGAAAACTAAGCTTTTCCTTTGACAATTAATAAATAACCGTAAAATGAGTGTCAAAACAAGCCTAGTCATACGGGAAAACATGTAGTTTGACAGCTGCCGAAAGAAGTGGAAAATGTTCTTTTTACATAATACTTTTCTTGCTAAGCTTAGTTTTCGGACAATTTTATAAGTTTCACGAATACGTTACACATCACAGCACTAGCATAAAGCGAATAATTACGAAATGGCACGCAAGAATAATTTGGGCTGTCAAAACGTCACTTTTCACCCCTCATAATTCATCGATTTGCAACGTGAGGCGCTGCATAAAAATTCTGACATGTGAGTATCATGCTGGTAAGTTACCTTCTCAAAGTTACCCCCCTCCCACTTTGACTTTTGGGAATTTTTTTTTTATCAATCGATTGGTGGTTGATTGGTAATGTTTGGTATCGCATTAAAAAAGTTTGGTAGTTTCTCGTTTTTTGACAAAATCGTAAACAAATTTTTGATCTTTTTTTAGCCCCTCTACTTTGACATTTTGAATTTTTTTTTTTACCGATCGTTCAATGGTTGATTGCTAATGTTTGGTATCGTATCCAAAACATTTGGTAGTTTCCCGTTTATTTAAAAAAAAATCTTAAACAAATTTTTATCTTTTTCTTAGGCCCTTTTCCCTCCCCCCATTTCAACTGCTGGGAATTTTTTTTCATCACTTGTTTGGTGATTGATTGGTAACGTTTGCTATCGCATTCAAAATGTTTTTTTGTATAGCTAATAATTTTACATATACAGCCAGATTTTGCAATTCGGCTTTTAAAAATTTATAATAAGGACCGTTCTGCAATAAGCCGTATGTCGTTAGTCGTAAGCAAATTAATCAATCGAATATTTTTGGAATAATCGACTGTCATTGGTCAATTTGCTAACGACTAAAACCCGTATCAGACTATGCATTGAGATTGAAATGTGACTAATCAGGACAATGAAATTTTAGTTCCTTTTAGTCTGATTGGTTAAATTTCAATCTTTAATACGTAGTCTGATACGGGCTTTAGATGAATCCATAGACATAAGTTGCTTTCCATTTAAGGCTGGTTTATGCAGGCCGTATCTGTTAATTTATGCCGGAACCGTTAGTGCCGGTCTACAATAAATGATTTAAGCCCTAAGCCTTAGTGCCGGTCTACAATAGGTGATTTAAGATTTAGCCTTTGTTTTAAGAGAAAAATTACATCGATCCTAGCCTCAAGCTCTAAGCTTTAAAAGATGGGAGTTGGCCAACTCGCTTAGGGCTTAGAGATTAGGGCTTAAGGCAGCGCGAGAAATGTTTAAGGCCGAAAATACGTCATAGTTTAGAGGTTAAGTCATAAGGTTTAGGGCTTAAATCGCCTATTGTAGACCGGCACTTAAGAAATTGACTAAGTGCCGGTCTACAATAGATGATTTAAGCCCTAAGCCTTAAGAAATTGACTAATCACAGTCGAGTATTCTCCTCATACTTGATTGTGATTGGTCAATTTCTTAAGGCTTAGGGCTTAAGGGAACGACACAAGACTGAAACTCACTTCGCAAGAGGTTGCGGAGTGGCAGAAACATTTGGACAGCACACATAAATGGACGGAACCGATGTTTCCGACACAATGTTGGTTCCTCACGCTGCATTGTCATCACATCGCGCTGTTACCGGCGTTGCAAAATTATCGGAGAAAATTGTATGCCTCAGAGAATTTACAAAAAATGCTCGACGAACTGCAAGCTACAGAATCTCAATGGAAAGATGGTCCTTTAGCGGAGCACAATAAAGACTTGATCAAACAATGGAAGCGACAGTTGGAGCAACTGGTTACATTCAAATTATGTGCAGAGGTAGCTCTGATAGAGCCCATCTTTTTGAGAAGATGCTTAGGCTTTTATATATCGGTCGCCGAATTTTTGCTGAGTCTTCTAACGCAGACTCCGGATAATTTTTTTCCCGAACTTCCGTTGCCTCAAGAAGTTATGTGCAAATTCACCGCATTACCAGAATGGTACATGGAAGATATTGTGGAATTCTTGTTATTCACATTCAAGTAAGTTATTACTAAATTATCAAATCTCACAAATTATACATAATGCTTATCTGGAGCTTATTAACAATTATAACTGCATTGTTTTATTTGCAGATTCTGTCCAATGTATGATATAGATATAGATATAGATATATCGCCGCTTATCACTTTGTTACTCGTCGTCGTGTGTACGCCACATTGTATACAAAATCCGCATCTAATCGCAAAAATCATCGAGGTTCTTTATAATTCATTTAAGTTATATAATGTTCAGGTAGGAGTTTGTAGGGAAACAGAAACTTTCGACCACAAATTCATGGCACATACCATATCCAAGATGCCATTTCTGGCGTCGTACCTCATGAAGTTTTATACCGACGTTGAAATCCTTCACATTACTTCCGGATTTAAGGATAAGCTTACAATATGTTATCACATAAGTGTGATTTTAAATTCGTTGTGGCATAGCCCGATGCATCGAGCGTCTATCGTCAATGAGAGTAATAACGGCAAGCACTTCGTCAAGTTTATCAACATATTGATGAACAACATCACCTTCCTGCTCAAGAAGGTTCTGGAACATCTGAAGCATATACTCGAGGTGGAGGAATTTATGTCCGACATTATCGCGTGGAATGCTATTTCGCAGGAACAACAACAATCGAGAACGAGACAGCTGGCGGCGGACGAGGCCCAAGCCAGATTCTCTCTTACATTAATCAAGGAAATAGTTGAAATGTTTCATGATTTAACAGTCAACATTAAGGAACCGTTTCTACGACCGGAATTAGTCGGACAATTGTGTGCCATGCTGAATTTCAATTTGCAACAGTTGTGCGGATCTAAGTCTGAAAATTTGACAGTGGAAAAACTGGGAAAATACGGATGGGAACCGAATCTGTTATTCTGTCAATTGATTGATATATATTTACATCTTGACTATGATAATTCTGCGGCTGCTTCAGCCATTTTTGCAGCTTTTGTTTCGTAACAAGTTATTCACCGACGCTGCGAATGAATTAGAGAGATCCGGCATTAAAACTACGACGGAAATTGAGAGTTTCGTAGCTCTCGCTGAGCGTGCGGCGGTAATTGCAAGGAGCAATCGCGCGCGTGACGACACTCCTAAGGAATTTCGGGATCCATTGATGGACACTCTTATGGAGGATCCAGTCAAGCTACCGTCTGGTTTTGTTGTGGACAAAGCAGTTATCATTAGACATTTACTCAATAGTGCCACGGATCCTTTCATTCGGCAGCCGCTTAGCGAAGATATGCTCGTGCCAAGTAAGTAATACATGCACTGTTCATATTTTTCTTTTTTTTAATAAAGTCAACTTTCGTTTAGTCTAAATATTGGTAACATTTCATAACAATGCATTTTCATATACATAAATATATTAGAAAAATATTTGATGCGTCATAGATAATATAGTTTTTGACTGTCTTTTAAAGTCTATCGTATCGAAATTTTGTAATATCTTATGCCGATTTTTAAATATAATATTTTAAGATAGTATATAAACTATCGTAAGTTTTTTTATCCATGTGTGTGTAGAAATATATCCCAAATTAATATTTATTTTCGAAATTGCAGTGCCCGATTTGAAAGAAAGAATATCAATATGGAAACAACAAAAGAAACAGTGCTAACAAGGGGAGGGCCAAGTCGTGCACTCACGGATTTCGCTCAACTTTAAATATGTTTTAGTACTAACCCCCCACTAATTCATGGACAAGTGGCACGACGCAATACTCAAACATTCGCGAGAAATTTGCATTAGAAATTTCTCGTGCGCTTTCTATACCGAATTAGCGAAAGAGGTTAGCAGATAGCAGTGTGGCGCAGAGGATAAGGCGGTGGCTTTGAACGCTGCCCGGTGCATGTTCGAGTCCTGATTTTACCAATTTTTTTTCAATTTTTACAAAATATTGCAATAAGTGAACGCATATAGAGTAAAAAAATTATTCTTTAATAATTATTAAATTTAATGCTAATACTTTAAATATAATATTTTATATTCGCTCTGTTCCTTTGGCTCTGATTAGTCAAACTCCAATCTTCAATCCTCAATCTTCAATTTTTAATGCGTAGTCTGATACGAACTTTAGATGATTTTGGATATAAGAACGGATTATAAATACCGGCCTAAGCCTAAAAAATAATTAATAATTAATAAATAGATAAAGAAATTTATTTATCTATTTATCTATTGCGCAATGAGAGAACGAGTCAATAAAGTTATACAATTCAATGTTAATATTCAAACGAGTTACATTAACGTCGGTGATTTAAATATGTACACTTATGCAAATATATATGTATATATGTTATTTGAGGATAACATTATGAGATATTATTTAAATTGCTCCTGCAATTATGTCTTCGATTTTGTATCGATCTTTCTTCTATCGGACAACAGCTCCGCCTCTAGGACCACAAGATTTTATGGATGAATATCATGCAATTATTTACAAGATATATTATCTTATATTTAAATCGTATATTAAAAGAGTATTTCACATATATGTATATTCATGTACAGCATGAAAGCCTCAAATATCAAAGAACGTGAATTATTTTCAGTATTAGATTTTCAATATTGGCAGTGAATAACAGAACGCAATTTTATAAAGAAAATATGAACTTTTATATTATATTTGAAATATTCTATTTTTACTCCCGACTGCTGCCAACGCAGGTTGGCAAAAAACGGAGGGAGTATGCGTTTCACCGAGCTCGGATCGGTTATGGTTTTAGTTCTCAATAACTACTACATAGTTTGATATCATCTTTTGCTTATAAGTTTCTTATTAACCAAGGAAGGTTTAAATCGTATAATTATCGTTATTTATGTTGTTAATAAAAAGTGAAAAAACAATATGGTCTCGTCTACGCGTCTTCTCATTGGCTGCCGAGTGTATCTAAGAAGCAAAATGATTCACCAATAAGATTCGTTCTGAGCATCTGCATAGGGAACTTTAGTAACTTACTGAGGACATCTCGAAGTGATAATGGTGGGAATAAACCATAGACATAGTATATCTAGACCGAGCGTTTGCCTTTATTTAAGGAGTGGGAGCCGATGCCCACGTAGAAAAGGACATACTTTGTTTCGTGCCCCTTGCGTTCTCTCTCGCT
>JAXRKO010000762.1:0-28856 GCA_037039905.1 Formica aserva | reverse complement strand
CCTGTAAGTGAGATTTGCCGAAAATTTTCATAACACATCAAGGAAATTGAGGAACAACGCTTCTCGGCACACAGAGCTAAGATCGCTATGTACGCAAGTTTCCTTCGTTCGGAACGACTTAGTTACGTGCCTGTAAGTGAGATTTGCCGAAAATTTTCATAACACATCAAGGAAATTGAGGAACAACGCTTCTCGGCACACAGAGCTAAGATCGCTATGTACGCAAGTTTCCTTCGTTCGGAACGACTTAGTTACGTGCCTGTAAGTGAGATTTGCCGAAAATTTTCATAACACATCAAGGAAATTGAGGAACAACGCTTCTCGGCACACAGAGCTAAGATCGCTATGTACGCAAGTTTCCTTCGTTCGGAACGACTTAGTTACGTGCCTGTAAGTGAGATTTGCCGAAAATTTTCATAACACATCAAGGAAATTGAGGAACAACGCTTCTCGGCACACAGAGCTAAGATCGCTATGTACGCAAGTTTCCTTCGTTCGGAACGACTTAGTTACGTGCCTGTAAGTGAGATTTGCCGAAAATTTTCATAACACATCAAGGAAATTGAGGAACAACGCTTCTCGGCACACAGAGCTAAGATCGCTATGTACGCAAGTTTCCTTCGTTCGGAACGACTTAGTTACGTGCCTGTAAGTGAGATTTGCCGAAAATTTTCATAACACATCAAGGAAATTGAGGAACAACGCTTCTCGGCACACAGAGCTAAGATCGCTATGTACGCAAGTTTCCTTCGTTCGGAACGACTTAGTTACGTGCCTGTAAGTGAGATTTGCCGAAAATTTTCATAACACATCAAGGAAATTGAGGAACAACGCTTCTCGGCACACAGAGCTAAGATCGCTATGTACGCAAGTTTCCTTCGTTCGGAACGACTTAGTTACGTGCCTGTAAGCGAGATTTGCCGAAAATTTTCATAACACATCAAGGAAATTGAGGAACAACGCTTCTCGGCACACAGAGCTAAGATCGCTATGTACGCAAGTTTCCTTCGTTCGGAACGACTTAGTTACGTGCCTGTAAGCGAGATTTGCCGAAAATTTTCATAACACATCAAGGAAATTGAGGAACAACGCTTCTCGGCACACAGAGCTAAGATCGCTATGTACGCAAGTTTCCTTCGTTCGGAACGACTTAGTTACGTGCCTGTAAGTGAGATTTGCCGAAAATTTTCATAACACATCAAGGAAATTGAGGAACAACGCTTCTCGGCTCACAGAGCTAAGATCGCTATGTACGCAAGTTTCCTTCGTTCGGAACGACTTAGTTACGTGCCTGTAAGTGAGATTTGCCGAAAATTTTCATAACACATCAAGGAAATTGAGGAACAACGCTTCTCGGCACACAGAGCTAAGATCGCTATGTACGCAAGTTTCCTTCGTTCGGAACGACTTAGTTACGTGCCTGTAAGTGAGATTTGCCGAAAATTTTCATAACACATCAAGGAAATTGAGGAACAACGCTTCTCGGCTCACAGAGCTAAGATCGCTATGTACGCAAGTTTCCTTCGTTCGGAACGACTTAGTTACGTGCCTGTAAGTGAGATTTGCCGAAAATTTTCATAACACATCAAGGAAATTGAGGAACAACGCTTCTCGGCACACAGAGCTAAGATCGCTATGTACGCAAGTTTCCTTCGTTCGGAACGACTTAGTTACGTGCCTGTAAGTGAGATTTGCCGAAAATTTTCATAACACATCAAGGAAATTGAGGAACAACGCTTCTCGGCACACAGAGCTAAGATCGCTATGTACGCAAGTTTCCTTCGTTCGGAACGACTTAGTTACGTGCCTGTAAGTGAGATTTGCCGAAAATTTTCATAACACATCAAGGAAATTGAGGAACAACGCTTCTCGGCACACAGAGCTAAGATCGCTATGTACGCAAGTTTCCTTCGTTCGGAACGACTTAGTTACGTGCCTGTAAGTGAGATTTGCCGAAAATTTTCATAACACATCAAGGAAATTGAGGAACAACGCTTCTCGGCACACAGAGCTAAGATCGCTATGTACGCAAGTTTCCTTCGTTCGGAACGACTTAGTTACGTGCCTGTAAGTGAGATTTGCCGAAAATTTTCATAACACATCAAGGAAATTGAGGAACAACGCTTCTCGGCACACAGAGCTAAGATCGCTATGTACGCAAGTTTCCTTCGTTCGGAACGACTTAGTTACGTGCCTGTAAGTGAGATTTGCCGAAAATTTTCATAACACATCAAGGAAATTGAGGAACAACGCTTCTCGGCACACAGAGCTAAGATCGCTATGTACGCAAGTTTCCTTCGTTCGGAACGACTTAGTTACGTGCCTGTAAGCGAGATTTGCCGAAAATTTTCATAACACATCAAGGAAATTGAGGAACAACGCTTCTCGGCACACAGAGCTAAGATCGCTATGTACGCAAGTTTCCTTCGTTCGGAACGACTTAGTTACGTGCCTGTAAGCGAGATTTGCCGAAAATTTTCATAACACATCAAGGAAATTGAGGAACAACGCTTCTCGGCACACAGAGCTAAGATCGCTATGTACGCAAGTTTCCTTCGTTCGGAACGACTTAGTTACGTGCCTGTAAGTGAGATATGCCGAAAATTTTCATAACACATCAAGGAAATTGAGGAACAACGCTTCTCGGCACACAGAGCTAAGATCGCTATGTACGCAAGTTTCCTTCGTTCGGAACGACTTAGTTACGTGCCTGTAAGCGAGATTTGCCGAAAATTTTCATAACACATCAAGGAAATTGAGGAACAACGCTTCTCGGCACACAGAGCTAAGATCGCTATGTACGCAAGTTTCCTTCGTTCGGAACGACTTAGTTACGTGCCTGTAAGTGAGATTTGCCGAAAATTTTCATAACACATCAAGGAAATTGAGGAACAACGCTTCTCGGCACACAGAGCTAAGATCGCTATGTACGCAAGTTTCCTTCGTTCGGAACGACTTAGTTACGTGCCTGTAAGTGAGATTTGCCGAAAATTTTCATAACACATCAAGGAAATTGAGGAACAACGCTTCTCGGCACACAGAGCTAAGATCGCTATGTACGCAAGTTTCCTTCGTTCGGAACGACTTAGTTACGTGCCTGTAAGTGAGATTTGCCGAAAATTTTCATAACACATCAAGGAAATTGAGGAACAACGCTTCTCGGCACACAGAGCTAAGATCGCTATGTACGCAAGTTTCCTTCGTTCGGAACGACTTAGTTACGTGCCTGTAAGTGAGATTTGCCGAAAATTTTCATAACACATCAAGGAAATTGAGGAACAACGCTTCTCGGCACACAGAGCTAAGATCGCTATGTACGCAAGTTTCCTTCGTTCGGAACGACTTAGTTACGTGCCTGTAAGCGAGATTTGCCGAAAATTTTCATAACACATCAAGGAAATTGAGGAACAACGCTTCTCGGCACACAGAGCTAAGATCGCTATGTACGCAAGTTTCCTTCGTTCGGAACGACTTAGTTACGTGCCTGTAAGTGAGATTTGCCGAAAATTTTCATAACACATCAAGGAAATTGAGGAACAACGCTTCTCGGCACACAGAGCTAAGATCGCTATGTACGCAAGTTTCCTTCGTTCGGAACGACTTAGTTACGTGCCTGTAAGTGAGATTTGCCGAAAATTTTCATAACACATCAAGGAAATTGAGGAACAACGCTTCTCGGCACACAGAGCTAAGATCGCTATGTACGCAAGTTTCCTTCGTTCGGAACGACTTAGTTACGTGCCTGTAAGCGAGATTTGCCGAAAATTTTCATAACACATCAAGGAAATTGAGGAACAACGCTTCTCGGCACACAGAGCTAAGATCGCTATGTACGCAAGTTTCCTTCGTTCGGAACGACTTAGTTACGTGCCTGTAAGTGAGATTTGCCGAAAATTTTCATAACACATCAAGGAAATTGAGGAACAACGCTTCTCGGCACACAGAGCTAAGATCGCTATGTACGCAAGTTTCCTTCGTTCGGAACGACTTAGTTACGTGCCTGTAAGTGAGATTTGCCGAAAATTTTCATAACACATCAAGGAAATTGAGGAACAACGCTTCTCGGCACACAGAGCTAAGATCGCTATGTACGCAAGTTTCCTTCGTTCGGAACGACTTAGTTACGTGCCTGTAAGTGAGATTTGCCGAAAATTTTCATAACACATCAAGGAAATTGAGGAACAACGCTTCTCGGCACACAGAGCTAAGATCGCTATGTACGCAAGTTTCCTTCGTTCGGAACGACTTAGTTACGTGCCTGTAAGTGAGATTTGCCGAAAATTTTCATAACACATCAAGGAAATTGAGGAACAACGCTTCTCGGCACACAGAGCTAAGATCGCTATGTACGCAAGTTTCCTTCGTTCGGAACGACTTAGTTACGTGCCTGTAAGTGAGATTTGCCGAAAATTTTCATAACACATCAAGGAAATTGAGGAACAACGCTTCTCGGCACACAGAGCTAAGATCGCTATGTACGCAAGTTTCCTTCGTTCGGAACGACTTAGTTACGTGCCTGTAAGCGAGATTTGCCGAAAATTTTCATAACACATCAAGGAAATTGAGGAACAACGCTTCTCGGCACACAGAGCTAAGATCGCTATGTACGCAAGTTTCCTTCGTTCGGAACGACTTAGTTACGTGCCTGTAAGTGAGATTTGCCGAAAATTTTCATAACACATCAAGGAAATTGAGGAACAACGCTTCTCGGCACACAGAGCTAAGATCGCTATGTACGCAAGTTTCCTTCGTTCGGAACGACTTAGTTACGTGCCTGTAAGTGAGATTTGCCGAAAATTTTCATAACACATCAAGGAAATTGAGGAACAACGCTTCTCGGCACACAGAGCTAAGATCGCTATGTACGCAAGTTTCCTTCGTTCGGAACGACTTAGTTACGTGCCTGTAAGTGAGATTTGCCGAAAATTTTCATAACACATCAAGGAAATTGAGGAACAACGCTTCTCGGCACACAGAGCTAAGATCGCTATGTACGCAAGTTTCCTTCGTTCGGAACGACTTAGTTACGTGCCTGTAAGCGAGATTTGCCGAAAATTTTCATAACACATCAAGGAAATTGAGGAACAACGCTTCTCGGCACACAGAGCTAAGATCGCTATGTACGCAAGTTTCCTTCGTTCGGAACGACTTAGTTACGTGCCTGTAAGTGAGATTTGCCGAAAATTTTCATAACACATCAAGGAAATTGAGGAACAACGCTTCTCGGCACACAGAGCTAAGATCGCTATGTACGCAAGTTTCCTTCGTTCGGAACGACTTAGTTACGTGCCTGTAAGCGAGATTTGCCGAAAATTTTCATAACACATCAAGGAAATTGAGGAACAACGCTTCTCGGCACACAGAGCTAAGATCGCTATGTACGCAAGTTTCCTTCGTTCGGAACGACTTAGTTACGTGCCTGTAAGTGAGATTTGCCGAAAATTTTCATAACACATCAAGGAAATTGAGGAACAACGCTTCTCGGCACACAGAGCTAAGATCGCTATGTACGCAAGTTTCCTTCGTTCGGAACGACTTAGTTACGTGCCTGTAAGCGAGATTTGCCGAAAATTTTCATAACACATCAAGGAAATTGAGGAACAACGCTTCTCGGCACACAGAGCTAAGATCGCTATGTACGCAAGTTTCCTTCGTTCGGAACGACTTAGTTACGTGCCTGTAAGTGAGATTTGCCGAAAATTTTCATAACACATCAAGGAAATTGAGGAACAACGCTTCTCGGCACACAGAGCTAAGATCGCTATGTACGCAAGTTTCCTTCGTTCGGAACGACTTAGTTACGTGCCTGTAAGTGAGATTTGCCGAAAATTTTCATAACACATCAAGGAAATTGAGGAACAACGCTTCTCGGCACACAGAGCTAAGATCGCTATGTACGCAAGTTTCCTTCGTTCGGAACGACTTAGTTACGTGCCTGTAAGTGAGATTTGCCGAAAATTTTCATAACACATCAAGGAAATTGAGGAACAACGCTTCTCGGCACACAGAGCTAAGATCGCTATGTACGCAAGTTTCCTTCGTTCGGAACGACTTAGTTACGTGCCTGTAAGTGAGATTTGCCGAAAATTTTCATAACACATCAAGGAAATTGAGGAACAACGCTTCTCGGCACACAGAGCTAAGATCGCTATGTACGCAAGTTTCCTTCGTTCGGAACGACTTAGTTACGTGCCTGTAAGTGAGATTTGCCGAAAATTTTCATAACACATCAAGGAAATTGAGGAACAACGCTTCTCGGCACACAGAGCTAAGATCGCTATGTACGCAAGTTTCCTTCGTTCGGAACGACTTAGTTACGTGCCTGTAAGTGAGATTTGCCGAAAATTTTCATAACACATCAAGGAAATTGAGGAACAACGCTTCTCGGCACACAGAGCTAAGATCGCTATGTACGCAAGTTTCCTTCGTTCGGAACGACTTAGTTACGTGCCTGTAAGTGAGATTTGCCGAAAATTTTCATAACACATCAAGGAAATTGAGGAACAACGCTTCTCGGCACACAGAGCTAAGATCGCTATGTACGCAAGTTTCCTTCGTTCGGAACGACTTAGTTACGTGCCTGTAAGTGAGATTTGCCGAAAATTTTCATAACACATCAAGGAAATTGAGGAACAACGCTTCTCGGCACACAGAGCTAAGATCGCTATGTACGCAAGTTTCCTTCGTTCGGAACGACTTAGTTACGTGCCTGTAAGTGAGATTTGCCGAAAATTTTCATAACACATCAAGGAAATTGAGGAACAACGCTTCTCGGCACACAGAGCTAAGATCGCTATGTACGCAAGTTTCCTTCGTTCGGAACGACTTAGTTACGTGCCTGTAAGTGAGATTTGCCGAAAATTTTCATAACACATCAAGGAAATTGAGGAACAACGCTTCTCGGCACACAGAGCTAAGATCGCTATGTACGCAAGTTTCCTTCGTTCGGAACGACTTAGTTACGTGCCTGTAAGTGAGATTTGCCGAAAATTTTCATAACACATCAAGGAAATTGAGGAACAACGCTTCTCGGCACACAGAGCTAAGATCGCTATGTACGCAAGTTTCCTTCGTTCGGAACGACTTAGTTACGTGCCTGTAAGTGAGATTTGCCGAAAATTTTCATAACACATCAAGGAAATTGAGGAACAACGCTTCTCGGCACACAGAGCTAAGATCGCTATGTACGCAAGTTTCCTTCGTTCGGAACGACTTAGTTACGTGCCTGTAAGTGAGATTTGCCGAAAATTTTCATAACACATCAAGGAAATTGAGGAACAACGCTTCTCGGCACACAGAGCTAAGATCGCTATGTACGCAAGTTTCCTTCGTTCGGAACGACTTAGTTACGTGCCTGTAAGTGAGATTTGCCGAAAATTTTCATAACACATCAAGGAAATTGAGGAACAACGCTTCTCGGCACACAGAGCTAAGATCGCTATGTACGCAAGTTTCCTTCGTTCGGAACGACTTAGTTACGTGCCTGTAAGCGAGATTTGCCGAAAATTTTCATAACACATCAAGGAAATTGAGGAACAACGCTTCTCGGCACACAGAGCTAAGATCGCTATGTACGCAAGTTTCCTTCGTTCGGAACGACTTAGTTACGTGCCTGTAAGTGAGATTTGCCGAAAATTTTCATAACACATCAAGGAAATTGAGGAACAACGCTTCTCGGCACACAGAGCTAAGATCGCTATGTACGCAAGTTTCCTTCGTTCGGAACGACTTAGTTACGTGCCTGTAAGTGAGATTTGCCGAAAATTTTCATAACACATCAAGGAAATTGAGGAACAACGCTTCTCGGCACACAGAGCTAAGATCGCTATGTACGCAAGTTTCCTTCGTTCGGAACGACTTAGTTACGTGCCTGTAAGTGAGATTTGCCGAAAATTTTCATAACACATCAAGGAAATTGAGGAACAACGCTTCTCGGCACACAGAGCTAAGATCGCTATGTACGCAAGTTTCCTTCGTTCGGAACGACTTAGTTACGTGCCTGTAAGTGAGATTTGCCGAAAATTTTCATAACACATCAAGGAAATTGAGGAACAACGCTTCTCGGCACACAGAGCTAAGATCGCTATGTACGCAAGTTTCCTTCGTTCGGAACGACTTAGTTACGTGCCTGTAAGTGAGATTTGCCGAAAATTTTCATAACACATCAAGGAAATTGAGGAACAACGCTTCTCGGCACACAGAGCTAAGATCGCTATGTACGCAAGTTTCCTTCGTTCGGAACGACTTAGTTACGTGCCTGTAAGTGAGATTTGCCGAAAATTTTCATAACACATCAAGGAAATTGAGGAACAACGCTTCTCGGCACACAGAGCTAAGATCGCTATGTACGCAAGTTTCCTTCGTTCGGAACGACTTAGTTACGTGCCTGTAAGTGAGATTTGCCGAAAATTTTCATAACACATCAAGGAAATTGAGGAACAACGCTTCTCGGCACACAGAGCTAAGATCGCTATGTACGCAAGTTTCCTTCGTTCGGAACGACTTAGTTACGTGCCTGTAAGTGAGATTTGCCGAAAATTTTCATAACACATCAAGGAAATTGAGGAACAACGCTTCTCGGCACACAGAGCTAAGATCGCTATGTACGCAAGTTTCCTTCGTTCGGAACGACTTAGTTACGTGCCTGTAAGTGAGATTTGCCGAAAATTTTCATAACACATCAAGGAAATTGAGGAACAACGCTTCTCGGCACACAGAGCTAAGATCGCTATGTACGCAAGTTTCCTTCGTTCGGAACGACTTAGTTACGTGCCTGTAAGTGAGATTTGCCGAAAATTTTCATAACACATCAAGGAAATTGAGGAACAACGCTTCTCGGCACACAGAGCTAAGATCGCTATGTACGCAAGTTTCCTTCGTTCGGAACGACTTAGTTACGTGCCTGTAAGTGAGATTTGCCGAAAATTTTCATAACACATCAAGGAAATTGAGGAACAACGCTTCTCGGCACACAGAGCTAAGATCGCTATGTACGCAAGTTTCCTTCGTTCGGAACGACTTAGTTACGTGCCTGTAAGTGAGATTTGCCGAAAATTTTCATAACACATCAAGGAAATTGAGGAACAACGCTTCTCGGCACACAGAGCTAAGATCGCTATGTACGCAAGTTTCCTTCGTTCGGAACGACTTAGTTACGTGCCTGTAAGTGAGATTTGCCGAAAATTTTCATAACACATCAAGGAAATTGAGGAACAACGCTTCTCGGCACACAGAGCTAAGATCGCTATGTACGCAAGTTTCCTTCGTTCGGAACGACTTAGTTACGTGCCTGTAAGTGAGATTTGCCGAAAATTTTCATAACACATCAAGGAAATTGAGGAACAACGCTTCTCGGCACACAGAGCTAAGATCGCTATGTACGCAAGTTTCCTTCGTTCGGAACGACTTAGTTACGTGCCTGTAAGTGAGATTTGCCGAAAATTTTCATAACACATCAAGGAAATTGAGGAACAACGCTTCTCGGCACACAGAGCTAAGATCGCTATGTACGCAAGTTTCCTTCGTTCGGAACGACTTAGTTACGTGCCTGTAAGTGAGATTTGCCGAAAATTTTCATAACACATCAAGGAAATTGAGGAACAACGCTTCTCGGCACACAGAGCTAAGATCGCTATGTACGCAAGTTTCCTTCGTTCGGAACGACTTAGTTACGTGCCTGTAAGTGAGATTTGCCGAAAATTTTCATAACACATCAAGGAAATTGAGGAACAACGCTTCTCGGCACACAGAGCTAAGATCGCTATGTACGCAAGTTTCCTTCGTTCGGAACGACTTAGTTACGTGCCTGTAAGTGAGATTTGCCGAAAATTTTCATAACACATCAAGGAAATTGAGGAACAACGCTTCTCGGCACACAGAGCTAAGATCGCTATGTACGCAAGTTTCCTTCGTTCGGAACGACTTAGTTACGTGCCTGTAAGTGAGATTTGCCGAAAATTTTCATAACACATCAAGGAAATTGAGGAACAACGCTTCTCGGCACACAGAGCTAAGATCGCTATGTACGCAAGTTTCCTTCGTTCGGAACGACTTAGTTACGTGCCTGTAAGTGAGATTTGCCGAAAATTTTCATAACACATCAAGGAAATTGAGGAACAACGCTTCTCGGCACACAGAGCTAAGATCGCTATGTACGCAAGTTTCCTTCGTTCGGAACGACTTAGTTACGTGCCTGTAAGTGAGATTTGCCGAAAATTTTCATAACACATCAAGGAAATTGAGGAACAACGCTTCTCGGCTCACAGAGCTAAGATCGCTATGTACGCAAGTTTCCTTCGTTCGGAACGACTTAGTTACGTGCCTGTAAGTGAGATTTGCCGAAAATTTTCATAACACATCAAGGAAATTGAGGAACAACGCTTCTCGGCACACAGAGCTAAGATCGCTATGTACGCAAGTTTCCTTCGTTCGGAACGACTTAGTTACGTGCCTGTAAGTGAGATTTGCCGAAAATTTTCATAACACATCAAGGAAATTGAGGAACAACGCTTCTCGGCACACAGAGCTAAGATCGCTATGTACGCAAGTTTCCTTCGTTCGGAACGACTTAGTTACGTGCCTGTAAGTGAGATTTGCCGAAAATTTTCATAACACATCAAGGAAATTGAGGAACAACGCTTCTCGGCTCACAGAGCTAAGATCGCTATGTACGCAAGTTTCCTTCGTTCGGAACGACTTAGTTACGTGCCTGTAAGTGAGATTTGCCGAAAATTTTCATAACACATCAAGGAAATTGAGGAACAACGCTTCTCGGCTCACAAGCTAAGATGGAAGTGTACGCAAGTTTCCTTCGTTCGGAACGACTTAGTTACGTGCCTGTAAGTGAGATTTGCCGAAAATTTTCATAACACATCAAGGAAATTGAGGAACAACGCTTCTCGGCACACAGAGCTAAGATCGCTATGTACGCAAGTTTCCTTCGTTCGGAACGACTTAGTTACGTGCCTGTAAGTGAGATTTGCCGAAAATTTTCATAACACATCAAGGAAATTGAGGAACAACGCTTCTCGGCTCACAGAGCTAAGATCGCTATGTACGCAAGTTTCCTTCGTTCGGAACGACTTAGTTACGTGCCTGTAAGTGAGATTTGCCGAAAATTTTCATAACACATCAAGGAAATTGAGGAACAACGCTTCTCGGCTCACAGAGCTAAGATCGCTATGTACGCAAGTTTCCTTCGTTCGGAACGACTTAGTTACGTGCCTGTAAGTGAGATTTGCCGAAAATTTTCATAACACATCAAGGAAATTGAGGAACAACGCTTCTCGGCTCACAGAGCTAAGATCGCTATGTACGCAAGTTTCCTTCGTTCGGAACGACTTAGTTACGTGCCTGTAAGTGAGATTTGCCGAAAATTTTCATAACACATCAAGGAAATTGAGGAACAACGCTTCTCGGCTCACAGAGCTAAGATCGCTATGTACGCAAGTTTCCTTCGTTCGGAACGACTTAGTTACGTGCCTGTAAGTGAGATTTGCCGAAAATTTTCATAACACATCAAGGAAATTGAGGAACAACGCTTCTCGGCTCACAGAGCTAAGATCGCTATGTACGCAAGTTTCCTTCGTTCGGAACGACTTAGTTACGTGCCTGTAAGTGAGATTTGCCGAAAATTTTCATAACACATCAAGGAAATTGAGGAACAACGCTTCTCGGCTCACAGAGCTAAGATCGCTATGTACGCAAGTTTCCTTCGTTCGGAACGACTTAGTTACGTGCCTGTAAGTGAGATTTGCCGAAAATTTTCATAACACATCAAGGAAATTGAGGAACAACGCTTCTCGGCTCACAGAGCTAAGATCGCTATGTACGCAAGTTTCCTTCGTTCGGAACGACTTAGTTACGTGCCTGTAAGTGAGATTTGCCGAAAATTTTCATTACACATTGTTACGTCCTGGTGACTCCACGATTCCTTCCTTCCACGAAGTTGCGGCAATGATAATCGATCGGTGATAGAAATGAGTCGTTCGGTAAATAGAGCATCCTGCGTCACACATTCCTTAAATATTTAGTCACTTATCAATATCTATATCTACGAGTAACCGTGAGAAAGACGCGACGAAACCGTGCCGGTCGCCTAAAAACAAATAAAAACCAGTAGATACCCTCGCAGTGGAATTCTCCAACGGAATAAAAAAGCTGATAACGAAAAGATAATAAAATTCTCACAAAATATCCGATGAATACAACTAAATCAATAATGACGAGACTTCTGTGACGTCACATTTGGACTTTGTCTAAATCAAATCATGGGCGTAAGGGAAACCCAGAGCTCAAGGGACTCTGAACTGATCACCAATCGACGAAAGTCATGAGTGAAAATTTGAAAAGTAGGAGAAACACCCCGCCTAATGAGGACACTGGCACAACTTTTAATTCGTTAAAGTTTTGGAAGATTCCCACTCTTAGAAATTAGAATACACCCCGAAAAGAGAGATATAAAAAGAGGACTCGAAGGGACATACTCTCTCTTACGCACTTATTCTCCCGTCTTCAGCTTCACGCAGTCTTACTCTGTGCTTTTGCACCGTAATTCGCGAGTTAGGCACTTGTGCCACCAGTGTCCTCACTTGGCATCATCTCCAGAGCAACCACGAATCGAACATCGGATTGCCGACATGAGACACAGAGCGAAACACCGTATAAAAATTCGCCACCCCTCCACCTCTGAATTACTATTGAAAAAAGTAAGTTTAATTGAATAATTTTTTTTTTCCTTCTTTTTGTTTTGTTTCTTATTTAAATCAAAACTTTCCGAAGAATGTTTCATTCTTTTAAATCATCAACCCGTTTCGGTAATAAGTCTTAGAAAATTTTAAATCCTGATCTTAATCTAACACATATGCGAGCGACCAATTTTATATTTCTGACCGTTCTTAACATATACACTTATTTACTCATACATATTGATTTTGATTTTATGTTTTTATCCTTTAATCAAATATATTTTTATATTGTATCACCCAGTCAGATTCTAAATTTAACAGTAAAATCATTCCATTGCATTTCTGACTGATGTCCTCCGTATTGATGTAACACCCGCGAATAAAAAAAAACACACATACACATGTACACTCACCGAGAAATTATGATCAACAATATTTTATTTTAATTTTTTTTATAATCATGTATATCCACCATTTATTTTAAAATAAATAAATTTACATTTGTTAATTTAAAAATCAAAATAACTCTTTATTAAGCCCCCCACTCATTCCTCAAGTCGAAAGATCGCACTTGGTCCCATCCCGCGTAAAAGAGATTGAATTCTCTTACCAAAAAGGGACCACCGAACGAACGTCTGAATAACCAGCGTAACAGCGACTCAGTCGTTTACCTGCTTTTCAGACCTGTCAGTTCGTTCGACCCGATTCCAAACGCCACGAGACGTTTAATTTCGGGAAAATTAAAGATAGTTGTTGCGCCCTTCCGTCGACTCATCCTTCCTCGAGTCTGGACGTAACATACTGCTCTTTAAAATTTGGGGGCTCGTCCGGGATTGTAATGTGCGATCTTTTAAACTGGAATGAGTAAAGGGACAAGAGGTACAGCTGATAAAGACGAAGTAGAACGAAATTTTCAGCTTGCTCAAGACACATACAATAGATCAAAATCTAACAAATCAGAAACACATCACACTTCCACTCCTAATAAAACTACTAAAAACATTAATTTTTCATTAGACGAAACGGTAATTGAAAAAGATTTTGAGAAAAAGTTTAGCGAAACAGCGGCCGAGTCTCATTTTGCCGATTCCTGCGATAAGACTATTATACCTGAATTTAATAAATACGAAAAAAAGAAAGACCCGTGCGGTACCGGCGGCAACATGACTCAAAATAATCCTTTCGCTACTTTGAAATACGCGGTCGAAGCCGTCCCTTATTTTGACGGTCAAAATATTCCATTAAATTATTTTATCGAGGGATGTGAAGAAGCGAAATCTATGTTGCCTAGTGAGGCTGAATCACTGTTTACCAAAATAATAAGAACCAGGATAATAGGGGAGGCTCGCCGAACTATACAAGGTCAAGATTTTGATAGCGTTTCTCAATTAACTAAATATTTAAAACAAATTTATGGACCAGCAAAAAACGTTTATCAATTACAAGGGGAATTGGGTTGTATATACCAACAGGGTGATGAAGATGTAATTACTTATGCAAATAGAGTAAAAATTCTTGGAAAACAAATTTTAGAAACATATAGAAGTTCGGGAAACGTGTCGTCTGACCAAAATATTAAAGCATCATTAGAAAAGGACATGTGCAAGTGCTTTATTAGAAGGTTAAAACCAGAGATTGAACAACGAGTTGCAAGAAATTTATTAAATGTATAAGAAACTGCAGCCGACGCTTTAAGGATAGAGAGAGAGCTCCGAGAAATGACAAATTTACGACAGGGAATAGATAACAGTTCAGGTAGACAGAAAACTAACAGTCTAAAGGAAATTTGTCAAATCTGTTATAAGGAAGGGCACGTAGGCAGTAACTGCAAAAAATATTTACAAACATCTCAACAAGTTAACAACCAGATTGATTTCGGAACCGCAATATTAGTATGTCAAATTTGTAAAAAACGTGGGCATGGAGCAGAGAAATGCCGCTTTTGCGATCCACAACAACGCCGACCGGTAAACGTAGTTCAAGGGAAAATAATAACTTGTCAATTATGCTTAAAATCCGGTCATGATGCAAAATCTTGCCGACAGAATAATACAACCAATAACAATAAAATCTCGGTAATTTGTCAATGGTGCGAAAGACCAGGCCATTCTGCAAATAATTGCTGGAAGAAACAGAACGAACAACGATATGCGGGAAATAAAACTCGCGTAACTTGTCAAATTTGCAACAACTTCGGACACATTGCTAAAGATTGTCGATCAAAAGTAAACCAGCAAACGGGATCTAGGAATTCTTTATTCTGCCGCTATTGCAAGGAGCAAGGTCATCTTCTCGAAAATTGTCAATTACGCCATGCCAGAAATTTTCGGAAAAAAGAGAATAATCAGGGAAACTACAACGGCCCCTCGACGTCGGGTGCACAGCAGGGGTCCGAACGAGAGCCGCACCCGTCCAAAACGGGATCGTCCCGATTGCGCACATTACCAATCGGACACGACAATATTTCCCGATCGGACACAGACCCAATCGGACACAGGCTCGATCGGACACAGTCCCGATCGGACACAGGCTCGATCGGACACAGACCCAATCGGACACAATTCCGATCGGACACATATGGTTGCAATCGGACACAGGCCCGATCGGACACAGGCCCGATCGGACACAGGCCCGATCGGACACAGGCCCGATCGGACACAGGCCCGATCGGACACAGTTCCGATCGGACACATACTGTTGCAATCGGACACAGTCCCAATCGGACACAGGCTTGATCGGACACAGACCCAATCGGACACAGGCCCGATCGGACACATATGGTTGCAATCGGACACAGGCCCGATCGGACACAAGCCCGATCGGACACATATGGTTGCAATCGGACACAGGCCCGATCGGACACAGGCCCGATCGGACACAGGCCCGATCGGACACAGGCCCGATCGGACACTGGCCCGATCGGACACAGGCCCGATCGGACACAGGCCCGATCAGACACAGGCCCGATTGGACACAGGCCCGATAGGACATAAACTTTGTTGGAAATATTTAGTTTCAGTGGAATACGTAATAAATTCAAATATATAATACTTTCAAGCAAATATACAATATAATAAATGGATGCATAATTATAGTAAAAAATATTGTTAAAAAAATTTCATAAATTTGTGCGCGTAATATTAAAACATTATAATAAATATTTAATAATTATTTATCAGTAGGCAATGTAGAAAAACGCCCTGTTAGAATATCTTTATTAATTATATATAATTTTATTTTTATATATCTGTATTTTACATTTGATATACTGTCTATAAATAATTAATAATTGTATTCTTTCACACTTAAAATTTCACGTATGTCACGGCATCGTGAGATTTTTACGTACAAAAAACAATTATTAATTGTTTGCGGACAGTATATCATACGTAAAACACAGATATACAACAAAAAAACTATATATAAATAATAAAGATGTTCTAACAGGGCGTTTTTCTACATTGCTTACTGTACACATGACAGATATCTTAACCTCTGGTATGTCACTGTCTTATTATTTCATTATGTGTTTTCAGAATCAAAAATATTTGTAAGTTTATGAGATTGTGCTGTTTCTACGAAATTATATTGGGTAAGCATTCTTTGCTAACCTGAAAGAACTTGGATACTTTAGCAATATGGGACAAGTTTTGGATGCATGTAATTAGACGCATTATAATTAGAAGCGAGTATTTTCTGTTATATCTTCATAATTTGTAGTAAAGAGTATATATATGCAACATAATAATTTTCTAGTCATTAATCAATCTTTCTTTATTTACAGTGGAATCATTACTAGAAATAATGCATTTTTGTGACTACGCAACACATACCAGTTCTGAAATAACTACTGTGCAACTACAATATGAGGTAATGTTATTAAGTATTGTGTTTTCTGACTGTTCATTCAACCTAAAGGAAGATTGAATTATGATGATGACAATTGTACTAATAAGATTGCTGTCTGAACGAGATCTTAATGTCACGCTGTTTATTAACATTATATCATGTTTATTTTGATTTTAAGCAGGTAAAAGTAATAGGTGAATATTAATTTGCAGGGATTCAGTTTGCATCGAATGTCAGAAAGAAATTCATTTACAAAGCACGAGAATCTTTTAAGCGAGAGTTAAATATTATAGTCTCCGCTAATAGAATCTTGTGATCTGTAATGAAATGATCAACGCTTCTTCACTAACTTGCAGTGCCTGTTGATGCATTAATGATTTCAGATTGTTGATGTGTTAGAAGATTGAGTAAACATTTGTATCGCTATACAGTGAGTGAATACATCAGCGAAGACAGTGCTTTGGCATATTATATCCAAATGTGCCATATTGTAATATATATATATATTATAACACATTATATATGCAATTATCTACATCAAAAAAAAAATATTATAACATTTTGTTCTTAACCAATTTATCAAGTTTACAATTACATTTGAGTGTATACATGAACATATCATTTTTCAGAAAAATAATCTTGTATTAATATGATAATTATATTTGTAATAACTATACTTAAAGGTTTAAATGTATGTACTGTCTCACATGCATTTCTAATGCATATATGTATATTGAAATATGGAATTATTAGAAATATTAGAATATATATATTTATATATTTGTATATCAGTATATTTCGTATGGTGAACAATGAAGAATTACACCGTACTCTCCCGCACTTGAAATCTTACGATGCCGTGACATACGTGAAATTTTAAATGCGAAAGAATACGGTACAATTCTTCATTGTTTACGGGCAGCGTATTGTACAAAATATACTGATATACAAACATATAAATATATATATATATTTTAATATTTCTAATAATTCCGTATTTCAAGATATGTATATGCATTATGTGAGACAGTACATACATGTAAACCTTCAAGTATAATTATTACAAATATAATTATCATATTGATATAAGATTATTGCTTTGAAAAATAATGTGTTCATGTATATACTCCAATGTAATTGTAAACTTGATAAATCGGTTAAAAACAAAATGTTATAATATTTTTTTTTGTGATAATATATAATATGTACAATATGTATAATAATATGTATAATAATATATATATATTACAATATGCTACAGTTGGATATAATATGCGAAAGCAGTCTTCGCTGATGTATTCACTAACTGTATACTGATACAAATGTTTACTTAATCTTTTAACATGTCAACAGTACAAAATCATTATTGCTTCAACAGACACTGCAAATTAGTGTATGAGCGTTGATCAATTCATTACAGATTACAAGATTCTATTAGCGGAGACTATAATATTTAACTCTTACTTAAAAGATTCTCATGCTTTGTAAATGAATTTTTTCCTAACATTCGATGCAAGGGATCTATAGTTTGGAACTTGGTACCGATCTAATACTTTTGCCTGCTTAAAATCAAAATAAACATGATATAAGATTAATAAACAGTGTGACGTTAAAATCTTCTTCGTACAGCAATATTACCAGTATAATTGTCATTATCACAATTCAGTCTTCTTTTAGGTTGAATAGGTAAAAAAACACAATATTGAAAACTATTATTCCATACTAGTAGTTGCACAATAGTTATCCCAGCACTGGTATATGTGTTGCATAGACATAAAAATGCATTATTTCTAGCAAAAATTTCAAATCTATAAATAAAAAAGAAAATTATTAGGCTTATGTTGTATATACATTCTCTTGTATTAAAAACTATGAAAATATAACAATACTCATTTTTAATTACAATGTGTCTTATTACATACATGGACTTGTACCATTGTTAAAGTACAAAACGAAAGAATCTGGCAGTCAAAAATGTTGTTCTGCCCTACGAAACGAGATATTAATTGTTAAATTTGACTTTTCAGATTAGGAAACCTGTCATATTGACGAAATATGGCCATATGTGCATGCGTTACTTGCGAAATTGCGCGGAATATGAAATCGCTTCGTAGGGCAGAGCGACAGTTTTAATTGTCACATTATTTCATTTCGTACAAAAACGCGTCGAATAAGTGTATTTTTATCAAAATTTGAGGTAAGGTCTGTAAACTAAACGTTTATGAATATGTTATTTATTAACATTATATTAAAAATCTGTTTCAGATATAGAAGGACTGAGAGACGACATATCCTATGCATGGTAGTAATTTGCTGAGCAGATTTGTCATGAAACACTCGAAAAGAATTCATTAACAAAACACGAGATTCTTTTAAGCGAGAGTTCATTATTATTATCTCCGCTATTAGAGTCTCGTGAAATGTTATGAAAACAACAAAGCCCATACATTTAACTTTTGATCTTGTTGGGAAATCAGTCATTTGCTGTCAAAGCATAGGTCAAAGCATAAAAAGGATAAACTCAACTAGTGCAGCTAATTCAGCTATAAAGAATCTATAAGCTATAAAAACCTCATGTTTGTATAGTGTTATTTATTATCCGTTACAAACGATAAAAATGAAATATAATTTAATGTGTCACGTACAAAAGCATGTATTACATATAGAATTATAATATAGAACTAAAAGCTGAATTATATAATATTTTTACTTATATATGCGTATATACATTTCTTATAAAAATATTCTGCTGGTATAAGCTATAAGTATTGCGATACACATAATTTGATATATATAGCATATATAACTCTTTAAAAGATTGATTTAATAAACTATGCACACATATTATCAAAAATGAAATACAAATGTATCTTCATTTTCCGAATATGAATTAGTTGAATTGAATAGTCTATACTCTGCAATAACATATCTTATAAACTTTAAAAAATTATTAAAAATTACACTTATTTTAATTATTATACACATTATACACTTATTTTAATTATTTTAATTACACTTATTTACACTTTATTATTAAACATTACACTTGAAATACTTAAATTAAACATTTTATATATTTCTCTATCAATATCTTTAAAAAAATTACAATCTTAAAAGAAATAATAACAGTATGAGTATCATCAATATTATTAATAGTATAAATCACAGTATCAGTCTTATTGTTAATATGTATATTTATATTATTGTATATTGGAAGAAGAAAGATAAGCTCTGAACTAGATCAGCCAGTTCAACTATAAAGAACAGACCCATACATTTTTATAGAATTGTTATTATATTATCTGTTATCATAAATATCTGTTATAATTATAATATTTTAACACAACAGTGAACACTCTAACATTATCTAATGTTACATATTATTACATAATAGCTTATATAATATTAAGAATAAGATTATAAACTAGCTTATATCACATCAGGAATAATTGAAATAATATTCATAAAACAATCGCTATCTAATGTTACATATTATTACACAGAGGTTCATTAAATATTAAGAATAAGGTTATAAACTTAGCTTATATCACATTAGGAATAATTGAAATAATATTCATAAAATAATCGCTATCTAATGTTACACATTATTACATAGTGGCTTATATAATATTAAGAATAAGATTAGCTTACATCATATGAGAAATAATTGAAAAAATTGGAATAATACTCATAAAATTAAATTAAATCATCTTTTTCTTGTGCATAAAAAAATAAATTTACTCTTTTTAGTGATTATTAAAATATCAAAGTAATTATTAAAATATCAATTTTCCGAATCTGTTAAACAATGTTTGTTTATATAATTAAATATATAATTTTAATGTGATAGGAATCTTATTACTTACAATAAAGTTGAGAAGAGATGCGCGCGTGATTAGTTCTTAAGTAAATTAAAAAATGTTTAATTTATGACGGAATGACTCGAACAATATTTTCCATTTGTCCTTTGCAAAAAGGACATTTTTGTCGTATATATATCTAACAATAAGAGTGTGAACACAAACGGCACACCTACATATGTGACTGCATAGTATGATTATTTGATTTGCTTTCGAATTTAAACATATAATACATTTCCTTTCGGTTTTCATTGTTTGCTGTTGTATGACGTGCGAATGTAACATATATTTTTATAAAACTGATATATATATATGTATATATATAAATAGCAGATTAAAGTAATATATATATATATATTTTATTTAGATTTCATCGTAAGCATAAATCTGAAAATTATGAATATTGATACGAAAATATGTTGAATACTTCCAAAAATTCTTTACTTATTCTATATATTTATTCTGCAAACAAATATATATTTGTGTGTGTGTGTGTGTGTGTGTGTGTGTGCGCGTGCGTGCGTGCGTGCGTGCGTGCATGTGTGTGTGTGTGTGTGTGTGTGTGTGTTGCGTGCGTGCGTGCGTGCGTGCGTGCGTGCGTGTGTGTGTGTGTGTGTGTGTGTGTGTGTGTGTGTGTGTATATATATATATATATGTGTGTGTGTGTGTGTGTGTGTGTGTGTGTGTGAAGATATAGTGAAGAATATAACTAATATAATCAGAATAAATAAAAAATTTTTGGGAATATTCAACATACTTTCGTATCAATATTCATAATTTTCAGATTTATGCTTATGATGAAATCTGAAATAAAAAAAAAATATATATATATATTACTTTTTATCTGCTATTTAACGTGTTTTTGATAACATTGCAATTTTATGAATTAATATAAACTAAAAGTAATGTAAATATAAAATTAAGATTAAAATTACATTTGTTTTCTTACATAAACTAGTGATTGTCTTCCGAAGTTTTCTTGACGTTTTCTTGAAGTTTTCTTGAAGTCTTCTTGATTCTCAATTTAACTCTTTTGTCTATTGTTTTACGAACTGAAAAACAGTTACGTTTAAATTGTTGTTCTGTTGATCCTTGTGCTATGGAAATAAAATATATGAATTTTTTCATTCTTCATATAGATGTGAGATATATGTATATATTGTACGAAAGATCTTACATTTTATATCGAAATTTTCAATTGATTTAAGCACTTGACGGTTTCTTTCTTTTATAATATCATTCTCAGAAAGTCTGTGTAATTTTATCTTGGGTTCTAATATTTCTGTAATAAAGCAAATCTTTTCCGTCGCCATATTTTCACATAGTGTAGAATCTGTTTCATTAATTGCTGATTTCTTTAAAATATTTTTAGATGCTGCAAAATTACATTGTGTAGATTTTGTTTCGTTCATTGCTGATTCATATAAAATATTTTCAGATGTTGCAGAATTACATCGTGTAGATTCTGTTTCGTTCATTGCTGATTCATATAAAATATTTTTAGATGGTGCAGAATTACATTGTGTAGAATCAGTTTCATTCATTACTGATCCATTTAAAATATTTTCGGATGCTGCAGAATTACATTGTACAAATTCCATTTCATTAATTGCTGATTCATATAAAATATTTTCAGGTGGTGCAGATTTACATTGTGTAAATTCTGTTTCATTCATTGCTGATTCATTTAAAATATTTTCAGATCCTGCAGAATTACATCGTGTAGATTCTGTTTCGTTCATTGCTGATTCATATAAAATATTTTCAGATGGTGCAGAATTACATTGTGTAGAATCAGTTTCATTCATTACTGATCCATTTAAAATATTTTCGGATGCTGCAGAATTACATTGTATAAATTCCATTTCATTCATTGCTGATTCATATAAAATATTTTCAGGTAGTGCAAAATTACATTGTGTAGATTCTGTTTCATTCATTGCTGATTCATATAAAATATTTTCAGATAATGCAGAATTACATTGTGTAGACTCAGTTTCATTCATTACTGATCCATTTTCGGATGCTGCAGAATTACATTGTATAAATTCTATTTCATTCATTGCTGATTCATTTAAAATATTTTCAGATGGTGCAGAATTACATTGTGTAGAATCAGTTTCATTCATTACTAATTCATTTAAAATATTTTCAGATGCTGCAGGATTACATTGTGTCGATTCTGTTTCATTCATTGCTGATTCATATAAAATATTTTCAGATGGTGCAGAATTTTTATTCAGCTTTAAATATGCATGTATTGCCATAATTATATTTTTTATATCTACTTACCTCGAACAGTAAGACTTTCATTATAAGAATAATAATCCAATTTGTTAATAAATATGCGAAGGAAGTGTTGAAGAGGTAATCTACGAAATATCACACAATATTAAAATTATTATATTGTTGTACTAAATTATATTATAATATTATAAAAATATTAGATTACATTAAATATTATAATATTATCAAATGCTACTATATATACTACAACAATATTACAATATTATAATATTATAATATTATAAAAATATTATGTTATATTAAATATTATAATATTATAAAATGCTACTATATATACTACAACAATATTACAATATTATAATATTATAATATCGTTGTACTAAATTATATTATAATATTGTTATACTAAAATAATGTCCATATAAAAAAAGTAAATGCAATTGTACCTTCCAGAAACCAAATCTGCCTGTGCTTGAAGAATTTTTTTATCTCTTTCCAGGCTTTTTCGTGATCGTACAGACCGTACCTCTTTGTTATTCTTTAAACGTTCCAAATCAATTGTTTGATCCATTATAACATTTTTTAATTTCTCTAAAATTATTTAATAATTAAAATTAGTTCAATTTAACTAAATATTATTAATTAGATATTATTTAACTAGCTATACAATTTAACTACATATTATTTAATTATTATTAGATATATCTTGACAATAATATTTATAAATTTATGTCAATTTTCTCCTTTTTATTATTTTATTAAAAAAGATAATTAATGTAATTATTTAGCTTTTAACTATAGATATCAGTATTTCGGCTATTTATTTTTTTCTTTTCCTATTATTTTATTAAAAAATATTAATATAATTTATTGTAATTTACCTAGAAATATCCACACATTTGGATGATGATCACCCAATTTTCTATTTATCACATTATGGAAACTTTCAACTGCATTATTTGTTCTAACTGGACACTTGTATACGCTTACTTTTGAAGCTTTGGATAACCACGTTTTTTCAAAATAATTCAAAAATTCCTTTAACTTCTCATATTCAGGATTTTTTTCTTCACAAGTATTCCATAATATACAATAAGCTTGAGTAAAATATTGTTCTGGCAGCAATGGTATTGTCATTGCCATAGACAATATGATGTTCGAAGAATTACGTAAACCTAAATGATTCCATTTTCTTTGTAAAGCCTGCAATAGAAAGTGTTAATAATTTTACCAATAATGCAAGTAATAATTACTGATTATAAATAAAAAAATTGTAAATTAAGATACCTGATTTAGATGAAACCAGCATCCATGTATAGTAGCATTTGGAAAATATTTCTCCATTGCACTCATCGCTGCACATTCATAATCTGTCATGATAAATTTTATGTTCATTAGCAGATTAGGCACAAATTCTATCACTTTTGACCAAATTTTTTCATAAAGAGCTGTGGTACGAGCTTCGCACAAAACAAATATCACTGCGAGAACCTATAAAATATATAGAAAATGTTACAATCATTTATACCTTAATTAGAGCCGTTCTCAAAGTAAAACATCTACCTTGTCCATGTAACGTATATGAATTGTGTAAAGTTGACTAAGGGAAGGAACTCGAGGAACAACCTTTAATCAAATTCTATATTTATTGATAGTTTCAACATAATAAAGTAAATGTAATATATAGTAATGAAACTTACAGAAAATGTACCGTCACAAAAAATTTCAGTAGATGATTCAAGTGCCTGGAGCAGTTTATCATTGGAGAAGAGTAATGCCTTTTTTCCATCATTTGCAGTTAAACTTCCTTTATAAATATGAGTTATTGGTATATAATTATTTAATTCGTCAGCAAGCATAGCTATAGATTGTGGTAATTTTGGTCTGCTCTTTTTTCGTTCTCTATTCAGTTGACTTCTAATTGATTTGAAAGCTATAAATGCAGCTGATTCAGGATTTCTGTAAAACATGTCACATATCGATGTCATATCAATCATCTTTTTACAAAATAAAAGTATACATATAAGTTTATCAGTTGTTATTATTTCATGATAGATAGATTGTTAAATATTAATATTTTGTGATTTATAATTACCTTCGAGAAACATCATCAAATATATCTTTAGGTGCTTGTAATGTTTCACGAGATAAGCGTAACATCTCTTGTTTTAACACATATTTTTGTATTCTTGCATTATCAGGTGCATGATTATGGAAAGGATTAATGGTAACTTTACCATCTTCACCGACTTTTGCCAATCCACGGCATCCAGTGATACGTCGAGTAGAGCATCTGTATGTAACTCGTAGACGTTTATCAATGTTATAAGCATATCCTTCATAAAAATAGACGGTACTATTTTCTGATTTGCCTTTAAATTCTTCCATATTTAAGGACTTGATAATATGTGACTTGTATTTGATGATATGTTAATGATAAGTGATTGATAAGATTGTGATTGTGACAAGAGTTGCAAAAAGCGATAAATAAAGAACTTTCTGAAATAATAGAAAAAATGATACCAATGCCATTAGCATAGAACGCAATGTATGCAATTTCTTATTAGCAATTAGTTATAGAACGCAATTAACGAGATGTTTTCAAATTTTGTAAAGTATTGTGAACACATTTTACTATTAACAATGCATTTAATTATCGAAAATTATAAAAATTATGAACGACTCATTGCTGACAAAAGGATTCTTACAATACTTGCAACTAGTCTTCTTCTTTTTCGTTTTTGGCCTGCACAAGCGGAAATAGGGCTTCTGATTCTGCTCTCTCACTGCAGCCATATTGAATAATGATATCAGAATTCTCTGAGGCTGCAGTCGAGAAAATGCTACAGATGCTTCGAAGCGTTTGGTTGACCAATCAAGGCAAAGAGAGTAAAGATTATTTTATTCTAATTGGTTAATGTAATACTTCGAAGCATCTCTAGCGTTTTCTCGACTGCAGCCTGAAAGAGTTCTGATGCCATTATTCAATATGGGGCCCGTTCCACTTAATGACCGCAACGCTCACGATATCAGTTCATCTTTGTTGTTCACCGAAAGTTAAACAAAGACAGATGATGCTCGTGAGCGTTGCGGTCGTTAAGTGGAACGCGCCCATGATTGCAGTGAGAGAGCAGAATCAGAAGCCCTAATTCCGCTTGTACTAATTGCTAATAAAAAATTGTGTACATTATATGTACATATGCTAATGGCATTGGTATCATTTTTTCTATTATTTCAGAAAATTCTGTATCTATCGCTTTTTGCAAGCTCTTGTCAATCACAATCTTATCAATCACTTATCATTAACATATTATCAAGTCCTTAAATATGGAAGAATTTAAAGGCAAATCAGAAAATAGTATCGTCTATTTTTATGAAGAATATGCTTATAACATTGATAAACGTCTACGAGATACATACAAATGCTCTACTCGACGTATCACTGGATACCGTGGATTGGCAAGAGTCGGTGAAGAAGGTTACCATTAATACTTTCCATGATCATGCACCTGATAATGCAAGAATACAGAAATATGTGTTAAAACAAGAGATGTTATGCTTATCTCGTGAAACATTACAAGCACCTAAAGATATATTTGATAATGTTTTTCGAAGGTAATTATAAATCACAAAATATTAATACTTAACAATCTATCTATCATGTAGTAATAATAACTGATAAACTTATATGTATACTTTTATTTTGTAAAAAGATGATTAATATAACATTGATATGTGACATGTTTTACAGAAATCCTGAATCAGCTGCATTTATAGCTTTCAAATCAATTAGAAGTCAACTGAATAGAGAACGAAAAAAGAGCAGACCAAAATTACCACAATCTATAGCTATGCTTGCTGACGAATTAAATAATTATATAGCAATAAATCATATTTACAAAGGAAGTTTAAGTGCAAATGATAGAAAAAAGGCATTACTCTTCTCCAATGATAAACTGTTCCAGGCACTTGAATCATCTACTGAAATTTTTTGTGACGGTACATTTTCTGTAAGTTTCATTACTATATATTACATTTCCTTTATTATGTTGAAACTATCAATAAATATAGAATTTGATTAAAGGTTGTTCCTCAAGTTCCTTCCCTTAGTCAACTTTACACAATTCATATACGTTACATGGACAAGATAGATGTTTTACTTTGAGAACGGCTCTAATTAAGATATAAATGATTGTAACATTTTCTATATGTTTTATAGGTTCTCGCAGTGATATCTGTTTTGTGCGAAGCTCGTACCACAGCTCTTTATGAAAAAATTTGGCCAAAAGTGATAGAATTTGTGCCTAATCTGCTAATGAATATAAAATTTATCATGACAGATTATGCAGCGATGAGTGCAATGGAAAAATATTTTCCAAATGCTACTATACATGGATGCTAATTTCATCTAAATCAAGTATCTTAATTTACAATTTTTTTATTTATAATCAATAATTATTAATTGCATTATTGGTAAAATTATTAACACTTTCTATTGCAGGCTTTACAAAGAAAATGGAATCATTTAGTTTTATATAATTCTTCGAACATCATATTGTCTATGGCAATGACAATACCATTGCTGCCAGAACAATATTTTACTCAAGCTTATCGTATATTATGGAATACTTGTGAAAAAAAAATCCTGACTAGTTAAAGTCTAGACTAGTTAAATCCTGAGAAGTTAAAGGAATTTTTGAATTATTTTGAAAAAACGTGGTTATCCAAAGTTCAAAAGTAAGTGTATACAAGTGTCCAGTTAGAACAAATAATGCAGTTGAAAGTTTCCATATTGTGATAAATAGAAAATTGGGTGATCATCATCCAAATGTGTGGATATTTCTAGGTAAATTACAATAAATTATATTAATATTTTTTAATAAAATAATAGGAAAAGAAATAAATAAATAGCCGAAATACTGATATCTATAGTTAAAAGCTAAATAATTACATTAATTATATTTTCTTAAAAAAGTAATAAAAAGGAAGAAATTGACATAAATTTATAAATATTATTGTCAAGATATATCTAATAATAATTAAATAATGTGTAGTTAAATTGTATATCTAGTTAAATAATATCTAATTAATAATAATTAGTAAAATTAAACTAATTTTTAACATTAAATAATTTTAGAAAAATTAAAAAATAACAACAGGGTACGGTCTATACGATCACGAAAAAGCCTGGAAAGAGATAAAAAAATTCTTCAAGCACAGGCAGATTTGGTTTCTGGAAGGTACAATTGCATTTACTTTTTTTATATGGACATTATTTTAGTATAACAATATTATAATATAATTTAGTATGACGATATTATAATATTATAATATTGTAATATCGTTATACTAAATTTTATGATAATATTGTTATACTAAAATAATGTCCATGTAAGAAAAGTAAATGCAATTGTACTTTTCAGGAAACAAATCTGCCTGTGCTTGAAGAATTTGTTTATATATTATAATATTGTAATATTACAATATTATAACATTATAACATTATAATATTGTAATATTACAATATTATAACATTATAACATTGTAATATTGTTGTAGGATAGTAACATTTTATAATATTATAATATTTAATATAATATAATGTTTTAATATAATCTAATATAATATTTAATATAATATGATATTTTTATAATATTATAATATTATAATTTAGTACAACAATATTATAATATTAATATTGTGTGATATTTTGTAGATTACCTCTTCAATACTTTCTTCGCATATTTATTAACAAATTGGATGATTATTTTTATATTGAAAGTCTTACTGTCCGAGGTAAATAGACATAAAAAATATAATTGTGGCAATACATGTATATTCAAATATGAATAAAATAAAATACATGTATATTCAAAAATGAATAAAATTTTGCAGCATCTGAAAATAATTTAAATGAATCAATAATGAATGAAACAGATTTTACAAAATGTAATCCTGCACCATCTGAAAATATTTTATATGAATCAGCAATGAACAAAACAAAATCTACACAATGTAATTTTGCAGCATCTAAAAATATTTTAAAGAAATCAGCAATGAATGAAACAGATTCTACACAATGTCAAAATATGGCAACGGAAAAGATTTGCTCTATTATAGAAATAGAATCCAAGATAAAATTACACAGACTTTCTGAGAAAGATATTGTAAAAAAAAGAAATCGTCAAGTGCTTAAATCAATTGAAAATTTCGA
>JAXRKO010000761.1:5000-28859 GCA_037039905.1 Formica aserva | reverse complement strand
ATCCCCGTTCCGCCGGAATATCATGGTACCGCGTTTATTCAAAGTACCGTGAAATCGTAAAATGTAACATTTTGTTTTATTTGCAGATGGATGACCAGAAGAAAATTCAAAATATAGAAAAAAAATCTTTCCGTGCGGGGATACCGCGTGAGGAGTGGATCTGCCAGAGAAAAGAATTTGAGCGACGATATTCTTCATCGAACATTGTCGCGATGCGTCGAGGGAACAGCGCGGAGGGGCCACTTCCCGGCCAGAAGGAGGTGAAGGGGCAGGAGGACCGCTAGACGGCGGCCTCCAAAAACTGAGGTAAGCTGCTTTAATATATAAAATTTTGTATATTAATGATAGAATTATTAATTCTTATTTTTTTTTTTTTTTTCAGCAACTCGCAGTATAAAGCAAAGAAATTTTAGTTTTTTCTTTTCATAAATATTTTGTAAGTTTTTATTTGGAACTGTTGTGTGTCACGAGCTGGTCCCAGACAATTACATCAAACGATTACATCCTTCTTTGAAACTAACTAAGAGATATTACCCACATGTGCGTAACAGGTATGGTTTCTTCGTAGTTTATGAGAAACACACACACACACACACACACACACACATATATATAATGATGTCGAATTTATATTTTCAGGATTTAATAAATTGAGATGTCGTCCTAATGTTGTTATTGCCCACTACCCTACAATTTGGAACTGCTGCTGGTCTCACGAGCAGCTGGTCCTGGACAACATCGATTACATTTTTCTCTGAAACTAACTAAGAGATATTACCCACATGTGCGTAACAGGTATGGTTTCTTCGTAGTTTATGAGAAAACTCACACACACACACACACACACACATATATAATGATGTCGAATTTATATTTTCAGGATTTAATAAATAGAGATGTCGTTGTAACGTTGTTATTGCCCACTGGCTTACAATTTGGAACTGCTGCTGGTGTCACGAGCTGCTGCTGCTGGTGGTCCTAGACAACATCGATTACATCCTTCTCTGAAACTAACTAAAAGATATTACCCACATGTGCGTAACAGGTATGGTTTCTTCGTAGTTTATGAGACACACACACACACACACACACACACACACACACACACACACACACACACACACACACACACACACACACACACACACACACACATATATATAATGATGTCGAATTTATATTTTCAGACTTTAATAAATAGAGATGTCGTTTTAACGTTAAGTTATTGCCCACTGGCCTACAATTTGGAACTGCTGCTGGTGTCACGAGCTGGTCCCAGACAACATCGATTACATCCTTCTCTGAAACTAACTAAGAGATATTATCCACATGTGCGTAACATGTATGGTTTCTTGGTAGTAAAATTAAAAAACTTATTTAATATTATTCTAAAGACACACGAGACAACAAGACTGATTCACATTTTAATCAATTTACACAATTTTGTTTAGAATCAGATTATTATATTGTTATCATTATTATACGATATGTATTACTTTGCTACATCAATATACTGCCTGTGCAATATTTTATAATTCAGATATAAAATATATATTATTTTTGTTAAATAATTAGCGAAATAAGATAGAAACCTATTCTATTATACTCTATAATATTATTATTATTACACGAGATATATATTATATTAGTTTGTTACATCAATATACTGCTTGTGCAATATTTTATAATTCAGATATAAAATATATATTATTTTTGTTAAATAATTAGCGAAATAAGATAGAAACCTATTCTATTATACTCTATAATATTATTATTATTACACGATATATATTATATTAGTTTGCTACATCAATATACTGCCTGTGCAATATTTTATAATAAAGATATCGAATGCATATTTCTTTTGTTAAATAATTAGCGAAATAAGATAGAAACCCGTTCTATTGTAATATTCTATAGAAAAATTATTTATCTTAGATATTATCATTTATCCATAAAATGAGAAAATCTGTTTGCTCAGCAATTTTATTAAATATCATTAGTGAGAACAAAATAATTTTTAATTGTTTTTTACAAGGTCCCTTCACATTACAGAGAGAGAGAGAGAGAGTTGTCGCTGGTTGCGCGATACATTGCTCGTTAATGTTCGTTCTGATACTGGTGGTATTATTATCGTGTATTCGATTCGTGCTCGATTCTATCGGAAGAGGATGGGTGGATTATTGATTATGCTCTTAAGAAGCGTAACTTATTCCTAATCAAAACGATACAAACAAAGACACGTTTGATTCATATTTTAATCAATTTACAGAATTTTGTTTACAATCAGATTATAATATTGTTATTATTATTACACGATATATATTATGATCGTTTCTCGCAAAGTCTCTTCACTTCATCTCTAATAATTAAGCAAAGATTACTCGGGCGATTATCATGATATTAATCGTATGTAATAAAACATATCGTATTCACCATCTATTTCAGTTGATTAATTGATTGATTAACTGATTAATTAATTAATCAATTAAAGTTGTAGTAAACTAATTACGGAACACCCGGTTAACGCTGGTAGGCAGAGAAACATAATAGGTAGGTTAATTATTAATATATATCAAAAATTAGTTATTCTCGCATGTGCTTGTAATGTAAGCTACGAGTATGTAAGGAAGAATCGAAAGAACGATATTAAGGGGCTGTGGTGGACAGGTAGTCCGGGCCTCGACGTATCCCAAAATGGGTGTTTGCATTCCCACAGTCGTACGATCGATGAGTGATTTAAATGCATCCTCGGACGTTTGTGGGAACGAAAAAGTCCATATATAAGGAGGATACCAAAAAAGTATCCCCCTTACAAATGGACGTTTTCGTTCCCATAGACGTCCGAGGATGCATTTAAATCACTCATCCAATCGTGCGCCTGTGAGAATGCAAACACCCATTTTGGGATACGTCGAGGCCCGGACTACCTGTCCACCACAGCCCCTTAATATCGTTCTTTCGATTCTTCCTTATATACTCGTAGCTTACATTACAAGCACATTCGAGAAAAACTTATTTTTGATATATATTAATAATTAACCTACCTATTATGTTTCTCTGCCTACCAGCGTTAACCGGATGTTCCGTAATTACCTACTTTAATTAATTAATTGAAAAATTAATTAATTAATTAATTAATTAAAGTAGGTAATTACGGAACACCCGGTTAACGCTGGTAGGCAGAGAAACATAATAGGTAGGTTAATTATTAATATATATCAAAAATAAGTTTTTCTCGAATGTGCTTGTAATGTAAGCTACGAGTATATAAGGAAGAATCGAAAGAACGATATTAAGGGGCTGTAGCGGACCTGTGGAGAGACCCGCGGTCCGGGCCCAAGGGTGCCCACCTCAGGGGGTTCGTCTTGGCACACGGGATATCGAATGTGGATTAATAAAATCATTCGTTGCTCGTGTGTCAAGGTGAAAATCCAGAAAAAAGAGGCATCAATTATATTTTTTATGCCTCTATAGGACAAGTCTTAAATTTAAGTTTTCTCGCATGTGCTTTATCGTAAGGTAGGAATATATAAGGAAGAATCGAAAGAATGACATGTGGAGGGGCTGTGGTGGAGGTGAGGTAGTCCAGGCCCCGATGTATTCCATAATGGGTACTTGTATCCCCGCAATCATTGGATTAATGAATGGCTCGAATGCATTAGTCCAATGATTGCGGGAACGGAAGGGTCCACATAGGGGGGATACTTTTTTGGTATCCTCCTTGGACAAAGTGAAATCGTAAAAATAAGCAACCTAAGTTAAGATACTCATCACTTATATATGTATACATATTTTGGTTGTTTGTCTATTTGATTAATTGATTAATTAATTAATTAATTAAATAATTAATCAAATAGACAAACAACCAAAATATGTATACATATATAAGTGATGAGTATCTCAACTTAGGTTGCTTATTTTTACGATTTGATTAATTGATTAATTAATTAATTAATTAATTAATTAATCAATTAATCAAATAGACAAACAACCAAAATATGTATACATATATAAGTGATGAGTATCTTAACTTAGGTTGCTTATTTTTACGATTTCACTTTGTCCAAGGAGGATACCAAAAAAGTATCCCCCCTATGTGGACCCTTCCGTTCTCGCAATCATTGGACTAATGCATTCGAGCCATTCATTAATCCAATGATTGCGGGGATACAAGGACCCATCGTGGGATACATCGGGGCCTGGACTACCTCACCTCCACCACAGCCACTCCACATGTCATTCTTTCGATTCTTCCTTATATATTCCTACCTTACGATAAAGCACATGTGAGAAAACTTAAATTTAAGACTTGTCCTATAGAGGCATAAAAAATATAATTGATGCCTCTTTTTTCTGGATTTTCACTTTGGCACACGAAACACGAATGTTTTTATTAATCCACATCCGATATCCCGTGTGCCAAGACGAACCCCCCGAGGTAGGCAACACTACTTGGGGCCCGGACCGCGGGTCTCTCCACAGGTCCGCTACAGCCCCTTAATATCGTTCTTTCGATTCTTCCTTATATACACGTAGCTTACATTACAAGCACATTCGAGAAAAACTTATTTTTGATATATATTAATAATTAACCTACCTATTATGTTTCTCTGCCTACCAGCGTTAACCGGGTGTTCCGTAATTACCTACTTTAATTAATTAATTAATTAATTAATTAATCAATTAATTGATTAAGGTAGGTAATTACGGAACACCCGGTTAACGCTGGTAGGCAGAGAAACATAATAGGTAGGTTAATTATTAATATATATCAAAAATTAGTTATTCTCGCATGTGCTTGTAATGTAAGCTACGAGTATGTAAGGAAGAATCGAAAGAACGATATTAAGGGGCTGTGGTGGACAGGTAGTCCGGGCCTCGACGTATCCCAAAATGGGTGTTTGCATTCCCACAGTCGTACGATCGATGAGTGATTTAAATGCATCCTCGGACGTTTGTGGGAACGAAAAAGTCCATATATAAGGGGGATATCAAAAAAGTATCCCCATTACAAATGGACTTTTTCGTCCCCATAGACGTCCGAGGATGCATTTAAATCACTCATCCAATCGTGCGCCTGTGGGAATGCAAACACCCATTTTGGGATACGTCGAGGCCCGGACTACCTGTGCACCACAGCCCCTTAATATCGTTCTTTCGATTCTTCCTTACATACTCGTAGCTTACATTACAAGCACATGCGAGAATAACTAATTTTTGATATATATTAATAATTAACCTACCTATTATGTTTCTCTGCCTACCAGCGTTAACCGGGTGTTCCGTAATTACCTAACTTAATTAATTAATTGATTAATTAATTAATTAATTAATTAATTAAAGTAGGTAATTACGGAACACCCGGTTAACGCTGGTAGGCAGAGAAACATAATAGGTAGGTTAATTATTAATATATATCAAAAATAAGTTTTTCTCGAATGTGCTTGTAATGTAAGCTACGAGTATATAAGGAAGAATCGAAAGAACTATATTAAGGGGCTGTAGCGGACCTGTGGAGAGACCCGCGGTCCGGGCCCAAGGGTGCCCACCTCAGGGGGTTCGTCTTGGCACACGGGATATCGGATGTGGATTAATAAAAACATACGTTTCTCGTGTGCCAAGGTGAAAATCCAGAAAAAAGAGGCATCAATTATATTTTTTATGCCTCTATAGGACAAGTCTTAAATTTAAGTTTTCTCGCATGTGCTTTATCGTAAGGTAGGAATATAGGTACTCGAATGCATATAGGTACTCGAATGCATTAGTCCAATGATTGCGGGAACGGAAGGGTCCACATAGGGGGGATACTTTTTTGGTATCCTCCTTGGACAAAGTGAAATCGTAAAAATAAGCAACCTTAGTTAAGATACTCATCACTTATATATGTATACATATTTTGGTTGTTTGTCTATTTGATTAATTGATTAATTAATTAATTAATTAATTTATTAATCATTTAATCAAATAGACAAACAACCAAAATATTTATACATATATAAGTGATGAGTATCTTAACTTAGGTTGCTTATTTTTACGATTTCACTTTGTCCAAGGAGGATACCAAAAAAGTATCCCCCCTATGTGGACCCTTCCGTTCCCGCAATCATTGGACTAATGCATTCGAGCCATTCATTAATCCAATGATTGCGGGGATACAAGGACCCATCGTGGGATACATCGGGGCCTGGACTACCTCACCTCCACCACAGCCACTCCACATGTCATTCTTTCGATTCTTCCTTATATATTCCTACCTTACGATAAGGCACATGCGAGAAAACTTAAATTTAAGACTTGTCCTTTAGAGGCATAAAAAATATAATTGATGCCTCTTTTTTCTGGATTTTCACTTTGGCACACGAATAACGAATGATTTTATTAATCCACATCCGATATCCCGTGTGCCAAGACGAACCCCCTGAGGTAGGCACCACTACTTGGGGCCCGGACGGCGGGTCTCTCCACAGGTCCGCTACAGCCCCTTAATATCGTTCTTTCCAATCTTCCCTATATACTCGTAGCTTACATTACAAGCACATTCGAGAAAAAATTATTTTTGATATATATTAATAATTAACCAACCTATTATGTTTCTCTGCCTACCAGCGTTAACCGGGTGTTCCGTAATTACCTACTTTAATTAATTAATTAATTAATTAATTAATCAATTAATTAATTAAAGTAGATAATTACGGAACATCCGGTTAACGCTGGTAGGCAGAGAAACATAATAGGTAGGTTAATTATTAATATATATCAAAAATTAGTTATTCTCGCATGTGCTTGTAATGTAAGCTACGAGTATGTAAGGAAGAATCGAAAGAACGATATTAAGGGGCTGTGGTGGACAGGTAGTCCGGGCCTCGACGTATCCCAAAATGGGTGTTTGCATTCCCACAGTCGTACGATCGATGAGTGATTTAAATGCATCCTCGGACGTTTGTGGGAACGAAAAAGTCCATATATAAGGAGGGTACCAAAAAAGTATCCCCCTTACAAATGGACGTTTTCGTTCCCATAGACGTCCGAGGATGCATTTAAATCACTCATCCAATCGTGCGCCTGTGAGAATGCAAACACCCATTTTGGGATACGTCGAGGCCCGGACTACCTGTCCACCACAGCCCCTTAATATCGTTCTTTCGATTCTTCTTTATATACTCGTAGCTTACATTACAAACACATGCGAGAATAACTAATTTTTGATATATATTAATAATTAACCTACCTATTATGTTTCTCTGCCTACCAGCGTTAACCGGGTGTTCCGTAATTACCTACCTTAATTAATTAATTGATTAATTAATTAATTAATTAATTAATTAATTAAAGTAGGTAATTTCGGAACACCCGGTTAACGCTGGTAGGCAGAGAAACATAATAGGTAGGTTAATTATTAATATATATCAAAAATAAGTTTTTCTCGAATGTGCTTGTAATGTAAGCCACGAGTATATAAGGAAGAATCGAAAGAACGATATTAAGGGGCTGTAGCGGACCTGTGGAGAGACCCGCGGTCCGGGCCCAAGGGTGCCCACCTCAGGGGGTTCGTCTTGGCACACGGGATATCGGATGTGGATTAATAAAAACATTCGGTATTCGTGTGCCAAAGTGAAAATCCAGAAAAAAGAGGCATCAATTATATTTTTTATGCCTCTAAAGGACAAGTCTTAAATTTAAGTTTTCTCGCATGTGCTTTATCGTAAGGTAGGAATATATAAGGAAGAATCGAAAGAATGACATGTGGAGTGGCTGTGGTGGAGGTGAGGTAGTCCAGGCCCCGATGTATCCCACGATGGGTCCTTGTATCCCCGCAATCATTGGATTAATGAATGGCTCGAATGCATTAGTCCAATGATTGCGGGAACGGAAGGGTCCACATAGGGAGGATACTTTTTTGGTATCCTCCTTGGACAAAGTGAAATCGTAAAAATAAGCAACCTAAGTTAAGATACTCATCACTTATATATGTATACATATTTTGGTTGTTTGTCAATTTGATTAATTGATTAATTAATTAATTAATTAATCAATTAATCAAATTAATTAATTAATTAAATAATTAATCAATTAATCAAATAGACGAACAACCATAATATGTATACATATATAAGTGATGAGTATCTTAACTTAGGTTGCTTATTTTTACGATTTCACTTTGTCCAAGGAGGATACCAAAAAAGTATCCTCCCTATGTGGACCCTTCCGTTCCCGCAATCATTGGACTAATGCATTCGAGTACCTATATGCATTCGAGTACCTATATTCCTACCTTACGATAAAGCACATGCGAGAAAACTTAAATTTAAAACTTATCCTAAAGAGGCATCAAAAATATAATTGATGCCTCTTTTTTCTGGATTTTCACTTCACGGCACACGTTACAAATGCTTTCGATACCCACACTTGTACCGCGTGCCGTGAGACGAACCCCCCGAGGTAGGCACCACTACTGGGGGCCCGGACCGCGGGTCTCTCCACAGGTCCGCTACAGCCCCTTAATATCGTTCTTTCGATTCTTCCTTATATACTCGTAGCTTACATTACAAGCACATGCGAGAAAAACTTATTTTTGATATATATTAATAATTAACCTACCTATCATGTTTCTCTGCCTACCAGCGTTAACCGGGTGTTCCGTAATTACCTACTTTAATTAATTAATTAATTAATTAATTAATCAATTAATTAATTAAAGTAGGTAATTACGGAACACCCGGTTAACGCTGGTAGGCAGAGAAACATAATAGGTAGGTTAATTATTAATATATATCAAAAATTAGTTATTCTCGCATGTGCTTTATCGTAAGGTAGGAATATATAAGGAAGAATTGGAAGAGTTATAGTAAGGGCTGTAGCGGACTGATGGCGAGACCCTAGGTCCGGGCCCAGGGGTGCCCACCTCGGGGGGTTCGTCTCACCACAGGTGATACAGGTGGGGATTATTGAAAGCACTTGTATCGCTTGTGGTGAGGTGAAAATCCAGAAAAAGAGGCACTAATTTTTTGTTGTCTTTTTAGGATAAAATAGTAATTAGTTACAATTAGTTAGTAAGATAGATAGTCATAAGGTGTAGTGTAATATGTACTATCAGTTTCTGCGATGAAAATGAAATACTTGCGTGCGCAGGCGCGAGGCGCATGCGCGGTGCGGTGCGCGCGCATGATAACCAGAATTACCCAGTTTGTGAGTAATTTGACTATAATTATAGGTAGTAGTTTTAGATAAGGTAATTGGATAGATTTAAGCAACTATTAGTATTAATTTTATTAATTTTAGGTAGACTTTTAGTTTATAAGATAAATATAAGGTAGACTCTTGGTGTATAAGATAAATATAAGGTTAGTATTATCATTTTAAAGGTAGAATCTTAACACTGGAATAGAACATATAAGGTAGAATACATTGGAATAATATTTGGGGCTGTGGTGGTCCCACAGACTGTGTGTCACGTCGGTGACTCTTGTTAGGGTCCGCGGTTCGCGCCCCGGTGCAGCCCGTTTTGGAGTTGCCTTGTGTCGCAATCATTCAAATATATTTTTCAATCACTTGTTAATTATTAAATGTGTTAAAATTAAGATGTAAATGACAAGTCCTTATCAACGATGTGCGCGCGCCGAGAGTAATGTAGGCGTGCGCATGCGCACGTTCCGCGCGCATCCACACGCGTATGCGTTTCGCTTACTTTTTCCTAGAGTGCACGAAATTGAAATTCAAAATGTATAAGATAGTATGCGATTGAAACCTACGATTATTAGGCGTAGAAGATTGACAATTTGTTTGAAATCGAAATTTGTAACGTGGTGAATCGCAACAAAAATTGGGTTTGAGTTAGATTATATCTTCCGCAAGTGGAGCCTCCTCTGCGGGAAAGCGGGCTCCGCCCCTCTCTCCGACTGATAAAACTACTGCAGTTTATTCGATAAATATAAATTTTTCGAATAGCTACATCTTCTTTGCATTGGATTATGGGTAATTGGAGCTCGTGATTTAACTTTGCGATAACTTTACAGAGTACATGGTCGAGGGAGCACTATCTTTTGGCTCATTGTACGTCCGGCTATCGGAACATTTGGACTTGCATAAAGGTAAGGAGACACAGTCCAAGACACATGGAAATGCGGTGTTATAGTGTTTTCGAATGAACGGGTTAATTCAAACCCGATCAATTAATCAATATATTTTAATATGAATTCAAGCCTTTTATTGGCAGAGACGACGCAACGATGTCATTAATCGCTCTCAGAGCTATTAACCCGCTACATTAGAAAACGCTATAACACACATAGGAAATGCGGTGTTAGTCATGATACGAGACAGGTAGAGTGTCGATGTATCGATGTGTTTCGGAACGCGGTACACTTGCGTCGATGTCCCGCGTCCCGCGCCACTTTGCGCAACGGAAGTGTTAATCGCGCGTAGTACGCGGTGTTCTATCGTGTCGGGAAGTGTCGAACGCTGTTGACGGCATCGAAGCGACATTCCGGGTCGGAAATAAGTACTCCAAGGATCGTTCAATTGCTTCGAATAGCGGGCACGTTGTCCGCTAACAGGTTAAAAGTCTTTTGGTTAACAAGTGACAGAAAGACGCTTAAGTGTTACCGTTGCGCTGTGTTTCCATCGATGTTGGCTTATGGCAGAGTCTTGTACGCTGTTGAGGACGATGAGACGTCGCCATGGGTCAGATGTGAGAGTACTTATGGAGACGTTTCATCGTTTTCAATGGCGAGCATGTTGCCCGCTAACAGGAGGTTAAGCGTTTTCGTTAAAAAGTGACAGGAAGATTCTGAAGTGTTAATGCGACGGTGTGATCGCATTTATGTGTTTATCGCTGAATATTATTTGCTATCGAGGGCGGTAAAGTGCCGTTACAGGTCAGATGTAAGAGTACCCGTACTGGGATTTTACCGCTTTGGATAGTGGATGTGTCAACCGCGCGTTATCGTAGTGCGGTTGTACGAGTGTACTCGCTGTGCGCTGTTGAAAGTGATGAAAAGACGTTTTGGACCGGATTTGTGCTCGAAATGTCTTTTCGTTGCTTTGGATAGCGGTAGCGTTTTTTCGTTAATACGAGGCGTAGATTACTAACTACAGAAGTGTAGTTGTAAGGCCAAGTGTATTAATAATGCTATCTGCTGATAAAAGCGCCGGTATGGGTCAGGTTAGGTACCTTCATTATTTTTACGTTCACTGTCATTCGATTAATCGTAAAATAATATATTTTTTTCAAATCGACGATTGGAGATTCGGACCTATGGGAATCGAAGGATATCCTTAGGGCCTGCAAAAAGGATTATATAGACTTTTTTCGCCGCATCGATAGTTTCGGAGTTATCGAGCGTTAAAGCTTTTACAAAATAACTAGGAGACGGAGAGTCCTAGGGGAAAATTGCACATGGGTATTTCTTTATTAATCGAAGAGCCCTAGTTAGCTCTCTTAGGTAGATTTTACATCTTGGCAGTAAAGGTGCCTTTACACGGTAGCGTTAAGCCCGAATCACACTAGCGTCTCGCGGCTGCGATTGCGATTGCCTCAGCCAATCAGAAAGCACCAATTGCAAGTATGATTGGAGCGTAGCAAATTATAATTACAAAAGCAATCGCAAACGCAGCCGCGAGCCGCTAGTGTGATTCGGGCTTTAAGCGTCGAGCGTTTGCGCAGAAAATTGCGCAGAATCTAATTTAGAATCTATCTCGTTTAAATTCTGCGCATTTTTATGCGCAGACGCTCGACGCTTAACGCTACCATGTAAAGGTACCTTAAAGCAGAAAACAGAAATGGAGAAGCCAATCAGAACTCGCGCTGAAAATAAGCAATACATTCTGCTTTTTTAGCGCGAGTTCCGATTGGTCTCTGCTTTCCCGTCTTCTGCCTTTCCGCCAAGGTGTGAATCCGGCTTTAGCCAAGGTTATGTCGCAAGACTAACCCGAGGTTGGTCAACTATGGATGCTTGTATTGTGGATTACGGTCCGCGCACACCCGTGACGCGCGAGCGTTTGGGGAGGGGGGTTCGGGGGGAGGGGCGAAGCCCCTCCCCCCGACTCTAACACGTGACGCGGTACGGGCGCTGGCGGGGTAGGGGGTTCGGGGGGAGGGGCGGAGCCCCTCCCCCCGACTCTGATAAAGCTACTGCAGTTAATTCGAAAAGCCGGAGCCCCGTTAGCCGTCGGGGTAAGACTGTTAAGGACTCCCCCGACGTTGCCCAACTCTTACCACGTGGAGGTGGGGACGGCGCATGAGAAGTTAAAAAAAGCCTTCTCTTTCAGAGTCGCATTCACTCACAGATTCATACACGCAGATTCATACAGATACTCATACGAAATATATACATTATTCACATTGTTCTTCGTTTGTGCCGTCTCCTCACCGGCCTCATTCTAATAGGCGACTCGGACGAGACGCTAATAGGCTCTTCGTTCAACATTATCGCGTTTCTCTCTCGCACGCGAAGGCTCCTTCTTAATTCGCGCCGATCCTCGACGACGGAAACGTGAGTAGCGTCGCTCGGGACGCACGATGATGTCGAACTATCCTGACCGTCGATCGTCGATGAGGCCACTGCGTCGAACAGCCGTCGACCGCGTCTCTTTCGGGACGGCGCGGGTGTTTCGGGCGCCGCGAAGCCACCTTCGACTCCACAGTCGGACAGCAGTGGCGGCGGTGGAGAGGCAGTCGGCGGAAGAGGAGGCGGAGGAGGAGGAGAAACGACGGACGATGGACCCGCAACGGCTGCGCTGTTGTAGCCGGAAGACCTTGTGATTGGGCGGCGCGAGGGCGTGACGATCGCGCCCGAATCACTATCCGGCTGCGGCGATCGGATTGGTTCTCGTCGTCGTTGTCGTCTGGGCGGCCTCGGCGAGCGGTCGTCATCGCGTGCAGCGCGCGATCGACGATTCCGATCGATTTCGCGCAACCTCTGCCTAATATAGCGAGGTTCGAGCTGGACGCCGTTGGACAAAGTGACAAAGTCTCCTACTTTTACCGTCAACCACGTAATATCCTTACGTTTAGGATAAACGAGGACACTCGGCACGACGTGTACGCTCCTCTTAATTAAAGCCGTCGCTTTTTCAAAAAAAGTTGTCGCGTTACACACTTGGACGCTCGTCCGGACGATTCTGTTATAAGTATGTCGCGGATCCAAGATAAGCGCGCGAGCGACATAATCCGCTTGCACGGTTCCTCTGATTACAAATTGAACATCCGGTTTTGCGTACCGCCTGTATTCCTGCAGGAAATGCGCCAACGTAAATACCCGTTCGTATCGCTGGTAACAGCGACAAGCCAGATCGAGTACGTCCGTACAGAGGGCGGCTTCTTTGGTTAAGAAGGCGTTAGTGTACGCCCACGTGCCGTACGCCGCTATTACGAAGCGAAGGGCTCTCGTATCCTCGTCATCGCTTTCTTCGTCGTCCGTGTCGTCGTCCGCTAGTGCGTTTATCACGCACCAGACCGTTCGGATAGCTCTTACCATCCGGACTGGTATATCCGCGCTGTATAACGGATATAGGAAATCGTCGCTGTCGTCGTATAATGGCCGCAGTTGAACGATTTCGTCAACGACGGATTTCCCCTCCGTGTCGTTCATCATCATGTGGCGTACGGTTTCGTAATTATAGGCTGTGGATCGACCGTGTACGAAGTACATGATTCGAAATTCGGCGCGTATAACACGCCTTACCGCGGAGCACGATGACCATTGCGTCCTTTCCGAGAAGTATAAATCGTCGCGGATGACGACGGTGAGCAGGTTGAGTTCGCGTTTAATACATTTATCAAAATATTCTCGCCAATTTTCTAAGCGATATATTAGCCGGCGAGCGAGCATCTCGTCGGTCATAATCGCGTTGGCTTCCACGTCGAAGACGCGATAACATTGAATGTATCGCCACATATCGATGTTGGCGGGAAGACGACGATAATCAAACGTCAAAACCTCTTCGACGCGTAATCGATGTCGTTGCCGAACATAATTACGGCAATAAGAAATCAAATCTTTGGTGTACTGCCGCGTCTGGTTTCTAATTTGGGCAAGCTCTCTGTCCGTAGAGCTGCGGAAGCCGCGGCATACGTAGTAACAAGCGAGGAGGCCAAAGTTTTGGGGACGGGCCATTTTAGCCGCCGAACTGTACGCCTGTACGTATGTAACAATGTTATTCGCAACGGTCGGCGAGGCGTGCCGATGGAAATAACCATAATTGGATAGGAAACCTATCCTATACTTCTCCGTTTTACCGACGATGTTAACGGCACCGGTAAATGTAGACAGGAGAGAGTCCTCGTCCCGACCCATCAATTTAACCAGTAAAACGTTGTTGTCCCATTCGTTATCCTCGTCTTCCTCTCGGACGTTGATACCGAGCTCGTCGGCCCGATGTATCTGTATCACATCGATGTGCGCATTATTGACGCGACACCATAATCGAAGACAGATGCGAGCGAGATTTTTGTCTAGTCTTAGACCGTGCTGGCACATGTAAAATCTGACAAACGATATTCCGCATATCAGGCGCAAATCGACGTTCCTTAGAGTCTCCGTTACGAGGTCGGCAAACTCTCGGTAGTCCTCCTCTATGACGGGGTAGACGCGATCCACGTCATAATCTATATACGCTATGCCCGTCTTGGCCGTACGGCTGTTCTTGGACAGTTTGCGGGCGGAGCAGGCGACTACGTGGCGTACAAATGCGTTGGCGATTGCCCTGAGGCGGCCTTCCTCGCCAAACGTGCTTCGTATTGGCAGGTCCTTGAAGAACGGACTCGAGAAATCGGCCTGAAAAAGAACGAACACTTGGCGGTCGTCGACGTTGGCGATTGCGAACTCGTACCATAAAGAGTTCCTATTTATTCGTTCGCCTAGACAACGGAATCTTGGCTGTTGCGTAAGACGAAACTCGCGTCTTCTCTTTAAATATGCGGTGATCTTCACGTTTTTGCAAACTGATATCGGTACCGGCTTGGTCCAAATCTTGCACGATGTTGTGCATATAAACGGTTCCATGGTACAGCATACGACCGCCATGGAGTCGATGTCCCCTCGAAGGACTACGTCGTCGCCGGATTCATAATTCAGTTGCACGTAACGTGGATTCAGAAATTGTATATCCATCGTCGTGTCCTCGTTACAGTTTTCTTCCTCGCTCTCTAGGCGGAGAGATACTTGGACGGCGTCGTTCTCGGTGGCACTCGACATTTCGAGACCGACAATGTACGAATACCGGTGTGAAAACTAACACCTGGAACGTACGATACTCGACGGCACTGGCTCAGACCGACAATGTACGTATATTCGACGGCACTGATACCGACGACGCGTACGGATACTCGTACGGATACGCGACGAGACTTTACACTTTCAACGTACGATACACGACGCTACAGTCATAAACAATGTACTGTATTCGACGACACTGACGCTGACAATGTATAATCGACGGCACTGATACCGACAACGCGTACGGATGCTCGTACGGACGCGCGACGAGACTCTACACTTTCAACGTACGATACACGACGCTACAGTCATAAACAATGTACTGTATTCGACGACACTGACGCTGACAATGTATAATCGACGGCACTGATACCGACAACGCGTACGGATGCTCGTACGGACGCGCGACGAGACTTTACACTTTCAACGTACGATACACGACGCTACAGTCATAAACAATGTACTGTATTCGACGGCACTGACGCTGACAATGTACGTATAATCGACGGCACTGATACCGACAATGTACGGATGCTCGTACGGACACGCAACGAGATTTATACTTTCAACGTACGATACTCGACGCTACTGGCACAGACAACGTACGACACTCGACGCTACTGGCACAGACAATGTACTATACTTGATGGTACCGACACCGACAATGTACGTATAATCAACGGCACAGAATCCGACAACGTACGGATACGCGTGTACGGACACGCGACGAGACTTTACACTTTCAACGTACGATACTCGATGCTACTGGCACAGACAATGAGCTCTGTTACACGGCGTCCTTAATCGTGTTTAATAACGTCCGTAGCTGTAAAATTGGCCAATCACAGCTATTTATCCGAAGAATGGAATAACTGTGATTGGTCAGCCTTAGAACTACGGATGTTATTAAACCCGATTAAGGTTAACGCGTAAAGGTGCCTTTACATGGCAGCGTTAAGCGTCGAGCGTCTGCGCAGAGAATTGCGCAGAATCTAATTTCAGCCTAGAATCTATCTCGTTTAAATTCTGCGCATCTTTCTGCGCAGACGCTCGACGCTTAACGCTGCCATGTAAAGGCACCTTAAGGCCGATATTACATTTGTCGTACGACAAACTTTTTAAGCATATTGATTGGATGCAAAATAGGTACTCTACTTAGACAATACTGTATATAGTTTTCAGTTGGTTAATTGATCGATTAACTAATTAAATAATTAATCAATTAAAGTAGGTAATTACGGAACACCCGGTTAATGCTGGCAGGCAGAGAAACGTAATAGGTAGGTTAGTTATTAATATATATCACAAATTAGTTATTCTCGCATGTGCTTTATAAAGTAAGGTAGGAATATATAAGGAAGAATTGGAAGAGTTATAGTAAGGGCTGTAGCGGACTGATGGCGAGATCCACGGTCCGGGCCCACCTCGGGGGGTTCGTCTCGCCGCAAGTGATGCAGGTGGGGATTATCGAAAGCATTTGCATCGTTTGCGGTGAGGTGAAAATCAAGAAAAAGAGGCACTAATTTTTTGGTGTCTTTTTAGGATAAAATTGTAATTAGTTACAATTAGTTAGTAAGATAGATAGTCATAAGGTGTAGCGTAATATGTACTATCAGTTTCTGCGATGAAAATGAAATACTTGCGTGCGCAGGCGCGAGGCGCATGCGCGGTGCGGTGCGCGCGCATGATATCCAGAATCACCCAGTTTGTGAGTAATTTGACTATAATTATAGGGTAGTAGTTTTAGATAAGGTAATTGGATAAATTTAAGTAACTATTAGTATTAATCTTATTAATTTTAGGTAGACTCTTAGTTTATAACATAAATATAAGCTAGTATTATAATTTTAAAGGTAGAAACTTAACATTACGATAGAACATATAAGGTAGAATTTATCGGAATAATACCAGGGGCTGTGGTGGTCCCACAGATTAGGTGTCACGTCGGTGAGTCTTGTTAGAATGTTCGCGCTCGTCCTTATATGTATCATGCATTAAATCTATTAATTGTCGCTGCAATGTGTACGCCGTATTACATAGCGCTTCTAATTTTCTTTTCCTATTCGTTATGTTTTTCCGCCGCGTCTTTTTTCTATTTTCCGCGCCGCTTTGTTCGTTTTCGCTCCATCGATCCCTTTCGCGCGCTTTAGCGCCCTGTCCTATTTTCGAACTGACTTCGTCTCTCACTTTCGCGTCTATGTTCACCGCATTCGATGATCTGTCACAACTTCGCGCCGACAAGTTTTTTACATCGCTTATCCGTTCCGCGTTCGCTACTAATGTATCGAAATCGTGTATTTGTGTGTCAAGATTCTCGCTCGCTACCGTGTCGCGTGTACAAATGTTTAATTCGCGTTTTTCTTTCGATGCGTGTGTTATAAGTGACGTGTTGTGTCGTTCCGCGGTGTGGTTATTTCTATCGCTATCTACGTCTGTCTCGTCATTTCGTTCGTCCTCCCATTCTATTTTATATCGTGTCTCTCTTAAACTGTCTTTATTTTCCTCGTTATTATTTATCGTGTCAATATCTCTTATTTTATCTTTTATTCGCTCTCTGTCTGTCTCGTTCATGTTGTATACTCTATTTATTCTGTCACTAAATTCTTTATCCGTTACTGTCTCTGCATCTGAAATGTTATTTAACTCTCTTTTACTTCTATCTTTTTCTGTCTTCATGTCGTTTTCCGTATCGTCATTGTCTGAACTGTCATGTGTGTCTGACTCTACTTTTTCTCTTTTCAGCTCTCCGCAGTACTTTGACACGGTAACGTACTTGTATGCTCCTGCCTTTCGCGCTACTACCTTGGGCTGTTCCATCGTCTCTTTGTTACTCGCTGTTGGTTCCCTCATCTGGATATGCTCGTCGCTTCGTACCATCGGTTGGACTTGCTCTCTCCATTTCTTTCGTAAGCAGGTAAGCCTCTCGTACGACTCCTTTCCCAGTATAATCGCATCCTTCCTGCCGAATAATACTATCGGGTGTATTTCTATTTCCTTATCGTCTATCGTTGCCCTCATTTGTATCATTCTTACTCCCATCTCGCTTATTTCCTCGATACAATCTGGTATAAGGTCTTCCTTTCGCACGTAAGTCATGTCTAGTCCTTCGTTAGTTAGTCTCTCAGTGCATGTCTTTGTAATTACATCGCATTTGCCTTCCTTATCTACGTATGCTTTGCACTTACTCGTTTGTATCTTTGCCAGCATCTTTTTGGCTGGTATCTGTTCGCTTAGTATATCCTTCACTCGTAACATCAATTCGAAAGCCTCTTGGTTAATTCTCTTCTTTTTTATAGGTTCTCTCATCGATTCGTCCCCTGTTTCTGCTTCGCTGCTGCGTCCTATGGATCTCTTCAGTTTCTTTGCTCGCTCGCTCCCCCTTCTAGGCTGAGGATTGGTATCTTTTCATTTTCACTTTCTCCCATGCTGCTCCCCCTTCTAGTCTCTTCATGTTTCAGGTTCATCGATGTCATCGTTGGACTAGGATTGTTTTCTTCGCCTTTTGTCATTCCGAATGGACTGGTTTAAGATACGTATAGCTTTTTCTCCGCTTTCTATTTCTTTTCCTTGATTCGATCTCGATTCTTAGCGCGTCTCTTTTCTTCTTTCAGATTTCTTTGCCACGCTGTCAACGTCACTCCCCCTTCTTGACCTGATTTCTTCTTCGCAGTCTCCGCTGTCCATCTCTTCTGGATTTTTGCGTCTCTCTTCTTCTTTGGCCTTCTTACACGGCTGCATCGGGCTTTGTATTACCTCTGTATCTTTTTGTTTTCTAACTTGTATAGTGGCTAATTGATTTCTCATATCCTGAATCTTTTTGTTCCGCTCTATTATATTCTCCTCCTCTTCTTGCAGGTCTATTATATGGATTTCTCTTTCCCTGGAATTTCTCGATATATTCATCGTGGGATTCATCGTGGGATTCATCGTGGGATTCATCGTGGGATTCATCGTGGGATTCAGCGTGCGTGCTCTCATTCCCATCCTGTTACAAAATATTCTCCACTTATCATTTCTGAATTGTCCCCGTCTGTCCGTAACTATTATGTCCGGTTTTCTTTCTGTTTTTAAATATTTGTTCGCGATCGCGTCTGTCAACGTCTTTAATCTTTTGTCCGGCATATAGTATGTCTTTTTTTATCCGTTTCGTGCATCGGTTAACGATAACGCGTATTTCTGTTCCGATCTCGCCCCGAAAAACGGTCCGTGTAAATTTAACATCGCGATACTTTTACCTTCCTCTTCTTCTACAATTCTTTCTATCATATTTTCCTTTGCTCGCTCGCCTCTTTCTTTCCTGTCAAAATCTTTTATCTCGCGATTTTCCGCGTCCGATTCTGCTTCGTCGCTCATTAATACTTGGACTATTTCTCTCTGCGTGAATATTGGTTCGTCGCTTTCGTCTATTTCTTCTTCCGTTATATTTAGTATTCCAAAAAACGAATCCATCTCTTCTGCCATACAATTTGTTATATCCGGCGCTTCCCGCTCTAGCATTATCGCGTTTATAGTTACGATATTCCGGTCCTCGGATTCGAGTTCTATCTCTATTCCGCTGTCCCCGCATTGTATCGCGGCGTTACGATAACATATAAAGTCTATTCCGAGCACTATGTCGCGTATTAGTTTGTCTACGACTAATATCTCCTGCTCAAATCTTGCTTTTTCGATTTTAAACTCTATCGTGGTTCTAAATAATATTTTAATTGCTTTTTTCGAAAACGCGCCTACTAGCTGCATCTTCTCTACCGGTTGTATTTCCATTTTGATCCCGTCTTGTTTTAATCGATCGTATATTTCCTTGCTCATCGCGGATACTCGTGCCCCTGTGTCAATCAGGCATTTTACGTTTAATTTATCGAACGCCGCTGTTACGAACGGTCCTTTCTGTACTTTTATTTTCGCTCGATCTTCGTAGAATACCTCGTCTACATCCTTCAATATATTTTCCGTTCTTATACTCGCGATTGCTGATTCGCTTTCTCTATCTTCTTCCTCAGATTCTATTTCGCTTTCTTCCTCCCCGCTATATCTTTCTCTCTCTCTCTCTCTCTCTGTTGTCTCGCCGCGTTCAATTTTAATCGCCGCGACGCGTTTCTTTGTTATCTGCGCCTTCGGTACTATTTTGTTTTCCCTTATCCTATCTCGCGCTGTATTTCTATCGTATCCTACGACTCTTTTATCCTCGTTATCGCCCTCGCTATTCGGTATTTCCGAAATCTGTACCGACGATTGTCTTCTTTCCCTATTTTCTTCTATCCATCTTCCTCTCTGATTCCCCGTCGCATAACTTCCGTATACTCTATCGGGTACGTAGCGCGGATATTGTTCGTTGAATCTTCTCGGTACGTTATCCCTGAATGCGGTTTCCGGCCTTTGCCTCGTATCGTACGTTTTCCTCGCGCTTAACTAATTTTCTTTCGTAATCTGTCTTCTCGATTGCTTAATTATCTTTTTCTCATATTCCATATCATCTAATAGACTGGTTAACTCGCCGATTAATTTCGCGGTCGACGGTCGTATTTCTCGCGCAATTTCGTTTCCAAAATGTCTTTTCACGCACCTGATTATCTCGTGATCGCTCATCGGCGGTTCTAAATACTTTGCCTGTCTCGCAAGGCTCATCGCGTATTCCGCCATCGTTTCTCCCTTTTCCGATTTGTATTTCCCGGTATATAGATTTTCTCGAAATCTCGCTTGTTGTTCGTTCCCCCAGAAATATTCCCGGAAAGACTCTTTCGCTTCTTCTATATCGTCCGGATCATTTACCTCTATCCAATTACTCGCGTTTCCCTTTATACATTTCTTAAAGTAATGTAATAATGGTCTCTATAATCGATATTTTCATAATCCGCCATTTTCTCAAATTTTCTAAGAAACTTTATTGGATCATGTCCATCCTCTCTTCCCTTATATTTTATCTCCGCGAATGGTGGTCCATTAACCACCCGCCCCGCGGTAATCTAACGTTTTCTAACATGTTTGTATTTTCCTCTCCTAGACTATTTCTCGCGTACGCGGTATTTTCTCGCGTTTGATGCGGTCTATCGCGTCGCCTTCGCGCGCCCGATTCTCTCGCGTAATCTTCCTCCGATTTTCCTGGTTCACTTTCCCTATCCGTTTTTAAATTTTCTAACTTTTCTTTCAGGTATTCCATTTCTTCGCGTAACTTGCTATTCTGTTCTTCAAGTCGTTCCGCTTCCGCCGTTACTTGCGTAATCACGTTTATTTCCTCGCTCGCGGTCTGTTTTTTAGCCCCTTTTACCGGTGATCTAGGAATCGGCATTGTCGGCTTGTCTTTGCTCATTTTGCTCGCGATTTTAATTTATATCTATTCTTTCCCCGCGTTTGACCGATTTGTCTCGCGATCGTGCGTCCGCATGTACTTGGTTCGTCTTCAACGTAACGTCGGCTGAAATGAATATCGATTAGTGCACACAAATTAATATACGTTAATACACCTTTATTTATTTGTATAGGGATAGGAGAATTAAATAAATTTTTATATTTCTCGTACTTGTTCGCGTTAATGACTTTTAGTTTATTTCTTCCTTCCTTATTTCCCTTCTTCGTCTTCCTGAAATCAAAATCTGTTACGCGTGCGCAATTCTGACTTTAATCTTTGTCTTTCTCTACTCTTGTATCTTTTCTTTTACAATGTAGTTCAATTTTTCTTTTAAAATCTTCTTTAAATTCAATCACTATTGTTCTGTTACTTTTACTTTTATCTTTCTTTAATCTTTCCCGTAAAATAATCTTGTTCAGTTATTCTTTCAATTTCTCTCTTGTAATTGTTTTAAAGATTTGTAATATTAATAAATTTTCTTTCGCAATACTTATTTCCATTCGTTTGAACAATGCGCAATTATCGTTTCACACAAATACATATAAATTCATATAAATATCCATATAAATACATAATCGAAACACATTCGATAAATGTTCAAGTATATGTTCGTATAATCTTATAAAATAAAATTATTTCAAAGTTTTGAAGAAATATTCTCGATATTCTCAAAGAATATTCTTAAATATTTTTCTATCTTTCGGCGTCGCGTATAAATCGCGCCGCCACTGCTTTCGTAAAGTGGTATCGGGTTTCAAAGCCCGTTCCGAACATTCTTATCTTCCACCCGTCAATCAACCGCGTATCCCGGCTTTCTTGATTTTTATCTCTAGTATCGCGTATCCAACACGTTCGATCCTGTTCAGGACTCGATTTTTCTGGAATCTTGGCGCCTTTTCGAGTAATTTCTTTAGATTTCGCTACTTTTTCCTCGCGTTTTCAACGTTTTACGTTTCTTTATGCCGAAAGAAAAATTTTTCTCCATTTTTGCGTTAATCTAGCTTTTATCCCCAGCTAGTTTATTACTTTTTTCTTTACTTTCGCGGTTTCTTTATCCCGCTCTCCCAAAGTTAACGGAAAATTTCACGATTTCTCCACCGATCCGCCCCGCGCTTTTGAATAATCAAAATTTGAGTCGCGAGATCTCTGTTCGGCCCTCTCGTTTTTTTTATATTTCCGTTCTTTTTCGCTCTTTATTACTTACTCATACCATTGAAATATGTGGATTCTCTGTCCATTATACGGTCGCCAGCTGTTTTTACCCTCTAAACAGCAAGGATTGGACTTGAATCGAGCGATATAGGAACTGGGTGGCTGGGAATCTCGAAACTCGTTGGTTTTGACCACCTCGCCGGAACAATCACCTCGAATGCGATCTTTTCCAATCTGGGATACCGAGCGCTGCGAAGCCTGAAGATCCCGTTGAAGAATACACCCCGGGTTTCCGAAGATCGAAATAAGACCACTGAATTGAAGTTTGAAAATGAATATGTTTATTGAATATAAAACTTGTGAATAAATCACGAAATAGTGCCCCGCAATTGGGCCGAAATAACAATTATTAATGAAAACCGTGACTCGAATTACTATTCGCAATCAACTACTCGAACTATCGACTTTAATCTCCCGACTCTTTCCGGAATCTAGGAAACAGAATTACAACGGCTCACGCGCCGTTCGCGGGTCTTAAAATGTACAACGGAATAACGTGTTCTTTCAACTATCGCCTCGCGCCGACTGACCTCGATTCTCGCTGCCGGATCTCGCCCATCCCTTCGCTCCCCACTCTCGCACATGCGCATTTCGGTTGCGCACCGATGTTCGCGCCGCTCGTCGCGCCGCTTCGCGCGCCATGCTTTCTACACACCGGGTATCTCACATGTATCCATTCCTTATGCAACTAATTCTTTCTCTTTTTACAGGTAACCTTGGACTCCGACGCCGCTCTAGGTAAGTATTTACAGGTTAGGTTTCAATACACAAATACCTGTAGTATTTAAAGGTAACTCTGCGTGAACAAATAACAATAAATTCGGAACATGTATATACACCTTAATCTAGTTATAATTCCCTATACTAGGTACTCTAATTAAATCTGTCGCCTCATTAGCGCGTACGAATAGAACTTAATAATTTCTTTAATCGTTTCAGGTATTCATTTTCGACTAGAGTATTTGTACAAACCAAGTCTCCACGAACTAAATAAATTCTTTAAAAATAAACGCTTTAAAACGAATAACTTTAATCAATCTACCGCTCTGCGGTTTTTAACGCGTTATTAATATTAACTCAAAT
>JAXRKO010000760.1:0-28885 GCA_037039905.1 Formica aserva | reverse complement strand
AAAGAAATGTTAAATTACCATCTCAACATCGTGTGTACTGTCTGTACTCTGTACTGTATATTGATTGATCGCATTGACTGTTTCTATTGAAACCAGCCTATAACTTATCGTGCACAAATTATAAGAAAATTCGGGATATAAAGAAATATATGTTTCATTAATCTCGTCTTTTTTTGTAATAGATTTGGATAGTATCCCCCCTCCCATATTTTCGTTGATAAAATTTGTATAAAAATAATCTATAATGAGAGTACAATTGTCAGTTTGTAAAATATTCTACCACCTTCGTTAATAGTTTTTCTCGCGTTTCAAGAGCTTCGCATAAATGGATTGGAGTGAACGATGAATAATTGTCATAAATGTAACTGCAAATATGACTGATGTTTAACAATTTGTGATTACATGTATGTGTATATGTATGTGCTCGAGAAAACTTGCAGTGTATCTTCCCACTATAAGATAAAACAAATACCTTATAAAAAAAAAACTGCATGAAACCCCGCTCCATAAAATCGTACAAAAGTTTATACGCTAGAGATATACGTATAAAAGGAAACTTTGAAATATTGTACATTTACGAATACGTAATTCAGTTATTGCTACTGTACTATTTACGTCTATACCCGGCAATTATTTGATGGATCGGAATGGAATACATTATCTTTTTCATACGGGATACAGTACAAACGATAAGAAATTAGAGTGAATATTGATATCCGTCGGGCATTGCGGAATCATTACTCTTCAAAACGCCAATGTTATATTAGACAATATATACAAATTCGCGTCGTATTTAAAATGGTATTCCTATTTAAAATCGCGCTCAACAATTTGTTTCGTTTTATTCAATCTTTCTAATGGGTTATCGATAAGACGGATAATGATCTGCGATTTGACGCATTATCGCTGAATAAAAAGTACATGTATGTATACACCATACATTTAGTAAACGGTTGTAACAATGATCTAACATACGAGTAAAAACGAAAAGAATCCTAAACGAGTATCAATGTTTTGGTATCTGCGATTCTTTCAGTTTCACGATATCACGGTGCACGCAACTTTAAAATTTCCTCTAATAATATTACGTGTGCGTTCAATAAATCTTTCCCTGTGGATCACGAATATATAACCCTGTCTTCAGAATTGGACTAAATATCGACATTTTTTATCAACCAACGCGAACAGCACCTGTAGAGTGTTACCTTCCAAACAGTGATATTGGACAATGGACACATGAACATTTGTATTATCATCTAATCGTCATTATCGCTATTAATTCGATCATCTATATCCTTATACGTGTTATCCTCATATCAGCTATCGGGAACCTAAAATCAAGCAATTTTTAAGAGAGAACAGATTTAATGGAATAAGTTGATTTAGTAATATAAGATTGCTTTTGTTCTTACTTTCCACTGTAACTGAGTGCCCGCTTCGTAAAGCTCCTTAAGCGTTTCCCTCAAAGTGCCACAGCTTTCCAGTTCTTTGTACTTACGATACAATTCTAAGGCTGCTCGCGCATCCTCGGTCGAATCGTGAGTTTCGGACTGAATCTTTTTACCCAAAAAGTGCCAGGTCAAGAAGCGTAACGACACCATACGATGATGAGGTAAGTGGAATAATAAAACCGTATCTACTATTTGCTCCGGCGGTACCACCATATTTATTACCCTATAAAATTCAGGCATAAATAAATGTCGTCACATTAACGAATCACTGTCGTAAATATCAATGTAAGTAGTGTTTTACCTAAAATCATTTTTTAGGCCGTGTCCGACGAAGATTATGCCATTGTCCACTAAAAACCTCAACTTTTGATACGTAGATTTCAGAGTGGTGAGATGTTTGCTACTAAAGTTCGCGTCTAAATCACCCGGTTGGATCCCGCTAAATTTTGTCAAATAATCGACCACCTGTTCTTGAGTGCTTATGTAATCGTCTATAAATGGTGTACCTTCCAGTGGACCTTGCCTATTTGTAAAAAGGTGAGGAAAAGGTTACAATTTAAAACTTTGCAAACATCGTCATTAAATGTACTTCTCTATAATCGGATTAAAATCTCCATTTATAAAACATGACTATTTAATGATAATTCATACCCGCGTATACAAGTGATTCGCGCTACAGACATATGGCTCGGTTTTATAGTCGACATTTTTCCATCGCTCCGCAACTCGGATTCTTCTTGATTTAAAGTAACGAACTCTGCATCGATCCCTACCAATTCTCCTATAACAATAATTCCAACATTTGCAAGACAATCCATCATAGAGAATTAAACAAGATTGACTGTTTGTGTCAAAATCGTACAAAAAAAAAAAATAAAATAAAATAAAATCTACCTTTCTTAGGCATTTCATCCGAGGCTAGAGGGGTAAATGTAATGCCTCTGGTTCCGCCACTGCGCGCAATACATTTATCTTCGCCAAATACATCATATGTCAGGGGACTGACATATGGTGCCGGTTCGGGTGCAGGTATCGCCGTGTAATGGAGCACACATGGTACTTTCCAATCAAGATTAAACCACACTGCTTCTTGCGGAGTTACCGGTGATATACTATGACAAATTTAGTGTTGTAATAAATGATGTTAAAGCACTGAGAGATGCGCATTTGTCCCCCAAAGGACTTACCAAAAATCGTTGAAAATGTACCACTGCGATACAGGGTTGCCCGACGATCGTACGTGATAATTTGGTCCAACTCGCAACAGCGTTACAATATTTCTCCGTTCCTCATTATTCTTGTCGTCAATATAACAGACGACAGCACTGAGACCGTATTGTATTTTTTGAGTATTATTAGATATCTCTGAATTTGTACTTTTCGCCTTGCCTACTTCCGCGTTCGATACTATATTACAATTTTCGACGTTGTTACAATCTTCGTCATTATTGTCTTCGACGTTGTTGTCGGAAACTGTTCGTACTGTTTTGTTATCTTGGCCGTTCTCCATCACGCTCGTTTGTGCGGACGTGTTATTCGTCAATTCGTTTTTTGGTTCGCTAATTTTTTTAACCGACATCTTGCCATTTTCTTCAAGAGTGATCTCTATGTTGTGAGGTATCCAGGAATGCGAATAATACAAATGACTAGGGGGTGATATAACTGACACTGTCGATGTAGACGAAGTAGACGGAGTAGAGGGCGATGTTAATAATTTCTACGTCTCTGTATGATTAATAAAATACGAGGTTCATACGGAGTAACATATTAAATCTAAGAGGATTCAACATTGCGTACCTGAGTCGCGACCAACGTGTCTGAATCGACATCCAACTCGTGTACAATTATTGCCATATCGACAGGGTTTCGCAGTAACAGGCACAGGACTGGAGCTGGGACTACTCTCCTTTCCCGTTAACACATTTTGCACTACGATGTCCATCTGATTTTGCCAAAACGCCTTATCCTGTAACAATTTGATCTCTGTTAACTTTGATCAATAAGACGCAATGTGCGGCTTCATATGCTTTGATTCTGTATGCGCTATGATCTAATCTTGTGTTGTAAGTACCTGTTCAGTATCTAAGCCGCAATTTAAGGCCAGTATTTGAGGTAGTTTAGTCAATTGTCGTGACTGGAGAGTAGGTGTAAATTTCTGGCAACTATCACACCATGCGGGTGTAATTTTCTCAGGTCTTAAACTGCGGGCAAGAACACTTGTAAACGGTACCTCTTCAGCTACAAAAGGTAAATCTTGTATTCAGACGCGAGCATTAAACTATGACTACTATTTACTATGACTATGACTATGACTAATATTCGAAACTTCGAAATCCTATTTCTAAAAATATATTTCGAATAATACATTGTTATTTATTAAATTTTATAATTTTAAAAACTTAAAATGTACTGAAAATTGTATCACTGTCAGATTTCGATAATTATTTTTCTTATCTTATTTTTTTGTCTTAAAATACTCAAATCCGTAAATATGCAGTCAAAGTTTCAAACATTTTATGTGCTAGACTCGCTTTTCGTTCAATCTTAAATATATGTATTACTTCAAAATAGCTTACAAGGATTGACTATTTCCGGATAAACTAAATTACAAAGTAACATGATGGAATGTTTTGTAGCTTCTTGCCCACATTTGAGACAGCGATGTATGTGCATTTGTTCAGATCCAAATAGATGACTGATCTCTGTTTCATCATCTCGCACTTCATTCTCTTCGGCAGACTTTTTGGTGTTCTTATCTACCCGTAATAAATGCGCATTTAAGCGAATATTATTAACATGTTACTCACAATTAAGTAAAAAGAGAGAAATATTGTTTAGTGAATAAGATAAGAGTCTAATATTTCCACAACAATATTTAATTATTGATATATATGTATATATAGATAATCTTTGATGTTTTGTAATAATAGTTAATTTAAATATATTCTTATTTATTAATTGATAGGATATCGCGTCTTGCTTAAAAAATATGGAGAGTTTGATTTTTTTAAACATGAAATGCTACAAAATATAGATATCATCGAGGTATATGTATAAAAAACGAATTATTTTTTCAAATATTATATAATATAACATTACTCAATATTATATTATCATATTTATACTTTTAACATTCATGAATATCAATCATATATTTCTAAATCCCAGGGTTCTTGTATAAAAGCAAGATCATGCAATTTTTGGAAAGTAAGATACAAGGGACTGGCTGCTCTTTTTGTTATAAAAAAAATACATAATATACAATAAAGCGTTCTAAGGAATTACAAAAAGCATTTACTGCAACTTATTAATTTAATATAAGATTAATATATATAAAGAGAGAGAACTAATATATTCTAAAAAATATATGCGCATCGGCGCATATATACAGAAAGCTTCAATCTTGATATCCTAAGAATACAAGATAATAAAATCATAAAATATTCTATTAAAATATAGATAATGTTTCTGCAATCGTCATAGATTGTGCCTAATTTTTTAATTAATAATGTAGTAATAGCATAATCTTCTGTTGTCTCTTGTTATTCTTCGGATATATCATTGCAGCCTTGGATCAAATAAATAGGTCAAATAATCACATAAAAATTGAGAAATAAACACAAAAGTGCCCAGTGCAAAGGTTACACATAAATTGTGTTTACCTTTCGATGTGATCCACATATATTTACCATCCTCCTCCTGCTTCCTCTTTTTTTTCCTCTCATCATCGTGACTTTTATATCGAGAACCGAGATCCTCAAGGATGCTAGGAAAATCCTGTTCGTTATAAACAAATGGTGGATATTTGGAGCCTGATTTAAGTCGCGCTGCCTCCTCTTCCTCTTGCTGCCGCTTCCTAGTTTCCAGTATCTCGTAGTGTATTTGATGTAGAATGAATCGATTCCAGCTCTAACATAAAATTTGCGTACCATAAATAATGTTTGTGAGAGTTTAATTCATAGTTTTTTTTTTCACATCAAATATAAAATATATATATTTATATCTGAAATACTTATTTTTTCACGCAAATTATTAAAATTTAACAATGTAATTTGCGTGCTTTTTTTACATCAAATTTTTTAATTGTCATACTTGTATAAGTCTAATTAGACTGATCTTTTTCTTGGCTTCCGGATGCAAATCACTCAGTATGAGTCCTAGAGCTGCCGCTTCCGGGACCGTCCTAAAAGCCCTTAGAAAATTCGCAGCTTGACAGGGTAATCCTCGTGATATATCCAGCATGTGAAACAAGAACCCCAATTCGCAGGAAAGACAGAATTCTCGTTGGCACGAGTGTGAGAGCAATGCTATTCTTACAGGTTCGCAGTAGTATAGCAACTGCAAAGCAAGAATAAATGCATCTGTGATACTTGCTCTATTCATTCTCTGATTTACTTTGATCTCTACAGTTTTGTCTGGCTGCACTTACCTGCAGCATAGCATTGCAATAACTATTGGTAAGAGTGGCCTCCAGGCCGCAAAAGCTGGTTCGATTGTATTGATCGAAATCAAAATCATCGTAACCGAGTCGTGAATATTTCAACTCGATTTTATGATAACGCTTAGGTATGGCCACAAAGGTGCCGTCATCTGTTTTACACCGTGAATCCCCCGCGAAAGGTTTCGCGATTAAGCCACGTCGTTTTTCCAAATTGTAAGGTATCTGCAAAAGAGGTATTATTTATTTTTATTCCACTGAAAAAATGAATTTCGGATAATCTGTCTTATGAAATTTTTGCTATGCGTTTCGCGCAAGATCGTACAATTTCATGGGATAGAGAGAAAGTATAATTTGAGATTGTGAAAAAATAAATAATACATATTGAAAAAAGAGAACGCGTTGTTGAAGGGAACTAAACTGATAATACGGCGCATATATTAAAGTTACGCATATATATGTTGTACGAGTTTGTCATATACAACCTTTATTATTCACTCAAGTACAACTTCGAGATTATACATTTTATGCGGACATATATTCTACGTGTATAATATATTAACAGCCTATGAAGAGATTATTGAGCAAAAATCATTAAACAAAAACGAATAAAATGCATCGATCACAAACGCATTGCGGAATTGAAGGCAGTAGAGTATCACGCTGGTCGATAATGTATAGGAATTATGGAAGCTTTTGGGAGAAGATATATGAAATATTTATTCACGTTTCTCTTCTTCTTTACGTAGGGCATTCTGTAAACGTTAACACAAATAATTTAAATAAGAGAAATTAAATCTTATACTATCGATATAATATTCAACGCATGTTTTTTTCTTATTAGACGCTGCCATGCGTAATTTTTCTGAAAAATATTGTTCAAAATATTCAAAATATTCAAATAACCATGATATATATATATTAATATTAAAGAATTATACCTCTGTACAATGTGTTTCTCTGTAAAGTAAGGAAAGTTATATATATGTATATGTCATAGCTAAATCATAAAATCCATCGTTTTATAAAACGTCTAAGCATTTTATAAAGTGCGGTCACATTCTCAAATCATGGTTGAAAATGAAATATTCTACAATCTGGCTAAGAATTTTAGTCTTTTTATAAAACGCTAACAAGCGACACGCCACATTGTCAAACACAACGATTTGTACATCGTTTTAGATTTTGGTTGGTTCATTTTAGTCATTTTATAAAGGAGGTTTTTAGCGACCTTACTTTGTTACATTTGATAAAATAGTCATAATAAATGTGTTTTTTAAATTTTTTTTACGCTTATGTTTCTTTTTATTATTTGTTTTCAAACATTATTTTCGAGAATTTTATTTATGTTACTTTTATAAAACCTTAATTGCAATAAATACAAGTATTCATAAACACAATAAGTAATAAATACAAATTTTCATATAAGCTTTTTCTTATTTAGAAATATACATAATTACCTATTATATTATAACATAATTACTTATTAATTTTCTATAAATGGCTGTTCTACAAAGATAGTTCATAAAATGACTGAAATGAACTAGCCAGAATCTAAAACGAAGTACGTCGTTGCGTTTCACATTGTGGCGGATCGCTTGTTACCGTTCTTTTACACGTTTCTTTACAACGTTACAGTTAATTTGCTCAATGGAAAAAAGTAAAGTTCTCTTAAATCTTATGTCTTTTTCGTGCGTACCGTGTGTAAGGCGAGGAATTTGTGGATGCTGGTTTGGCTACAACGATTAGAAGGAACGCAGCGGATACATTTTCGCTGGATTCTGATAAGCAATCGCGAGTCCATTAGGACCAATGATAGTCTCTGATTGTGCCAACAGTCGTGTCTTACGAACAACGACACCGTGCAGTAATTCTACCGGAACCGAGAATTTACGATATCGAGTCAATGCATTTGCATCGGATCGTTCTGTGATCGTGAACACTAAGTGAATTTTCGCGACCGAAGATACTTGCAGTATTTATTCAATGGAGATACTATGTACTCGGAAGTTTTATTTTATATACAAAATAAGATTGTAAAAATCCTCTTCAAATAATAAAACAAATAATAAAAAATTTGAATAAAAATATAATTGCATTATAATTTATCTGTTGAGAAATAGCTGTTGAGGAATACTTATTATATATATAAAGATCAAAATTCTGATCGGATCATATCTTTTTTTTATTTTTAATATAGAAAGATATGTTAAAAGAGCAGACTAATATATTTCATGATTTAAAGATCACGCAAAATAAATTTTCTACCATGACAAAGATATTTTATAGCTGTCCATCAATGTGTTAATCACTTCTCCGTGGATATTTATTTCCATCGCTATCTTAGTTGAACAAAACCAAAGACAGGCAACCGTTCGTTATCGCATCACTCGAGACGACACGTCTTGACAAGGCGAAAAATTGGCGCCACTAGGGAGAGATTTCTCGTCGTCACGGCGACATTGTCTACGTACGATTTAAAGCGTATATATATGCGCATGATGTCTCGCCGTCGGTTGCGGGGAAAGAAATCGGAGGGAAAGAGCGAGCGGCCGCGAGGAAAGCAAACAGCAGGAGTTTCAGGTGGCCATTTAAGGCTCGGACATTTCGTTCTGTCACCGTGTTCCGTGTTCAGTGTCTTGCGACGTCGCGAGGAGGCCACCTACGCGTTGGTAGGATCCTCTCGACTACGGGTTGCATTGTTTTATAAACGGCCCTCGTTTCTCGTGATAAGCAGAGTAAAACAAAACTGGACACGCTCTCTCTTCACCGCGAAGCGCACACCTTCGCCATCGGTGCTACGATTATTCGCTTATTTACCGCGCTTTTTATCGGTACCCTTCTTTCTGTCTTCGATCCCTTTTTTTAATTATTTTTGTAAAAATTGCCAAAAATCTTTTGTTTGTTTAACGATGATGAAGCAATTTCATTGACCATTCTTATGTCTACACACATTTACAAATAATTTTCTATTTTAAATTATTATTTTAAATTATTGTTTTTTATTATTGCTTCAATTGTTTTCTAATTGAATGTTTTTTATTATTATTTTTATTATTTAAGTTACTCTAGAATACTTAAACTATTCTCTTTCTTTTTGCTTTATTATAAATATTATAAATTAGCTATGAATAATCAAATCAAGTATTCATAAAATATATAACTATTGCTTTTTAAGAATTGATTGTAAACTGATTATATATAATTTATCATCATTACTATCGCTCAAATATCTTGCTGTATATATTATATGTATATATATATATATATATATATATATATATATATATATATACACGTATGTATATATACGATATTTACCAATTACTTCAAAATCTTATTAACTTCCGGTGTATTTCTTATGTTATAGAAAATAATAATGCGATTTTATATATTCACGTATACCGGTAATGTAAAATTATAATCTAATAATCCCCGGTAACATTATTCATTGCAATTGAGATATCGCATGTCACGCAGAGGAAGAAATGCCATGCGTGCATCGCTGCGTAAAAATGAAATCTCGTGTTACATGCTTTTATCCGCATAGCGTTTTTTTTTACTCTCTCAACATACTCGCATTAACGCATCTTTCTCGTTTTTCATTTAATCCATAGAAATTGCATCTTACTTCCTCGTAACAGCGTATCCCTCGCGTGGGCGAACGCATCCACGCGTGGGGGCATCCCGAGAGAGTGTAAACGACATTGTCACGCAGTTAACATTTTGATCCCAGCGATATTTACGCGAAACCTTGGCAAATGCCAAATGAATTTTTAAAAGACTTTAGTAATACATCATTCAGCAGCGTTCTTATAAAATTTATTGAAATTTGAAGAAATTATGAAGATCTTCATCGAATTTCGTATATAACTTCTTTTACTGATGTAGACTCGATTCTTCTTTAAAAAATTTTGATTTAATTTTTTTCATAAACTTTTGATTTTTAACACTGAATATCTCATAATAAATAAATAAATTTTATGATAGAATCCCATTAAAGCAAACGTTGCTTGAAATTTGAATTTAATGTATTTATATCAAAAGTTATTGACTTTAATATATTTACAACAATTAATATTCTCATTACGACATTTAATACTTTTTATTGAAACATTTCAAAATAAAATAAAATTCTAATTTTTGTCAAATTATTTGAAGTTATATTTAATATAAGGCAACGAATGTATGATACGTCATATATTTATTTATAATATTTTTGCTAATGAATTTTATTCTAGACATATTATTTGAGATACAATTCTCATAGATCTGTTATTTAAAAACAAAATAGTTTATCACTTATTGACGTGCAATAGGAGTTGTCTATGTCAAGCAGCAATCTTGATCTATAATATACACATAGTATTTAAATTATAATAGCGTTCAACATATAATAAATATTTCAAAAAATTATTATTGTGTGCATCAGATTTTGTATTCAATGCATAGAATAATAAGCAAATTTTTAAAAGTATAATTTTATAATAATTTCCACATAAAAAACTTATTTTTTTAAATTACAAGTATTTAAGAAACTACGTTTAAAAATTTTTTCTCTAATTTTTGTTTAAATCAAGTAAATAAATGGGATTATATGCGCGTGCAATTATATACAAATAATAAATTACTCATCTCAAAATTGCTCCGCCCCATAGCCCGATGTCTCCTAAGTCTCATCTTTCTCTCAGGTTGTTATTCGTTACACGGAAAAAAAAATTTTCGCTACCATAGCTAATCATAGTTTGCAAAAAAAGTTCTAAACTACAGCAAAACGGTTTGCTGTTGCACTTAATAAATAGGTATCACAGCTAAGATGTTTGCTGTTGCACCTAATAAATAGGTGTCACAGCTAAGATGTTTGCTGTCCATATATTACGACTGAAATCTAGTTACCACACGCAGTTTTTAGCTACGGCAGCTAATTTTTTTTTTCTGTGTAGACATTCACGCACCGCACACTTCAATTATGTGAAAATACATTAATGATAATGATGATCGCGAATCATTCACGGCACATTGAAAACGAAAGCGCGATACGGCATTCCCGAACTAATTAAATTTTTTGTCTTCGAGTGTATTAGGATTCTCTTGAAAATGACTCAAAACAGCAGCACATAAACGCGACGAAAGGGAAGATGTTCATTTCCGATGCAATCTAGATAATCCAGGAAATGGGAGAATCAGTTTTTCTCGTCGCGTGCAAAAATCGTATTAAATTGTCTAAGCCAGCTCGTTAAAGTGGTACCATCAAGAATAAAATTAAATTACATCCTCAGGAACATATGACTGATAATAGGACAATCGATGGCTAAAATCTTTTGAAAGTTACTCAGGGCCGTGTCCTTGATAATATATATCAAAGTCATTGAAATCTGTGAAATCGGTCTTAATGTAAATAATTAATGCAGCAAAATCGTTAAAATGGAATGCATTGTCCGTTTCATCGTATACAAAAACTAGAAATCGGGCACATCACGTGCACAAATATTTTTGATGGTTACATAATTATATTAGTTTGCATGTAGAAATACTTATTTTTGGACTGTTATTGTAATATAATATTATAAATAATAAAATAATATTATAAACAACGATTACAAATTTAGAAGTATTTTGAATTTCCACGAAAAGTGAAGTGTTTCTCGATTACTGCTTGGGAGTTATGATCCCGATAATTTTATTAATGAATGTAAAATAAAAAAAATTGTTTTTAATCATGCAAAATGATACAAAAAATCACAGATTACAGTAATTTTTAATTTTGGAATATTGTAAATACTATAATACTGTTAAATTATTAAATATATATAACAGAAGAAAAGTATATATATGAAACTTTTTACAAAATATTTTATTATACTGAATTTTTTTACAAATTAAATTTAAATAATACAACATGCAAGTTGCTAAGGCATGTAAATTTTTCAAAAATTTTGGTATATTAATGTTTGATTAAGATAAACCGTTATTTAAACGGATTAATTTAAACAGATAGATTAACTTAGGATTTTTTTTCGTTAAAATATATTATGGTTGTATTATTAAATTGCTTTTTCTGTCTTTCTTGATCTTTCTTTTTGCCTAACTTTAATGAGAGAATCTATTATATATTAAAAATAATAGATACCGGTAAAATTAACAAAACCTCTTACACAAAATAATGCATAGTTTAATAAAATTTCTCTAAAATTTTCTTCTGTAGTTAACTTTTTTGATTATCCTTATTATAAATCATAGGCAGTAATGTTACTGTGTATAAACAATAAACATTGGAAATAAGAAAATACTACCGTTAGCGATTTGGCACACGTTTGTTAAATAATATTTTTATCCTCGGTCGTTCGCAAGGTTATTCTCATGAGCAACTAACCGTAACAACTTTCAGTTGTCATTGTCAGTATTTCGATAATTTCATGTCACGCGGCAAAAGTTATCGGAATCTCTCTAAAGTCAGTAACACGCAGTAAAGCAGAGTCTTGTGTGAAAATTTTTAATAATCTTTATAATGTCAACTAAGCGCGTATAGTGCAAAAAGATATTATCTGGTTCTCGCATCAATAACATTTTGAAGCTCAGTAAAAATTAAGGAAAAATATTTCAGTAATTTACAAATTGCCACTGATTATAAAGTTTGTGATATATAATTTATTATATATAAACGGAAGCCAAATAGAATAAATCAATTAGCGAAACAACAAACAATGCAAGCAGAAAAGGAATACGGTAATTTAAACTATTCTTTGGATGAAAAACTATATAATTGGTGGCTAGAACAAAATCGATTGGAATGCACAACTTCCGATGCGGATCTTAAAGCAAAAATGATAGAATTGGTGAATACGTTTGGTGGATCATCGAGAACTAACATAGAACATTGGCTGCGAAATTTTAAGGAGCAACACGGAATTTTGCAAAACATGCCTGAGAGTTCGGAAAATCTCGTGCGACAGGATGACATAGTCAATTTAAATAAAGCGGAAGCTAAAAAATTTGTTCAAGATTTCACTCAGCGATTGGAACAGGAAAATATCATTAGAGATAACATTTATACTGTGATCGATATGAACATATTGTGGAAACAATGTTTTAAAACCAAAAGAGATGCTGATGTAAAAAATTTGAAAAATGATAGACTAACTTTTATATTTTGTATAAATACTACAGGTAATCACAAATTGTCACCTTTTTGTATTTATAAATATGCACACCAAGCTCCAAAAAATTTGAAAAATATACCGCCCGGCATTTTTAAGTTACAAGGAAATGAGTTAGAAGGTAAAGAAATTCTCGCAGATTGGTATAATAATTACTTTGTAAAATTTGTAAAAGAACAGCAGCGAAAAAAAAATGTAAGCGGTAAAGTATTTTTACTCCTTAAAAATAGTCTCGAATTTATGGCTCTAGAACACACCGTGAAAGTTAACAATTTTGAAATTCTGCTTTTCCCGAAATGCACACTCGGAATTCTTCAACCAAGCAGACAGGAAATTGCTGAAAAAATAAGGGATAAATCTAGAAAAGCGTTTAAAGATTTTTATGAATCTTTAGACATAGGAAAATATATTGAAAGGAGTTGCGAACCGTGGGCCGAAAGGACACGTGCAGAGAATGAACTTTTAGGGAGAAAAATTTTTAAATCAGATTTTCATACAAAAGAAGATAACGTAACAGAAGAAGACACCGCTGTCGAGGAAATATCAGAACCACTAGATCTTTTCAGAAAAGCCAAAAGAAGCAAACGTCTAGAGCAACAGGGAAATAATCTCAGCGCTGAAATCACTGGATGCATAGAAAATATTGAAAGTATTGAAGAAAATATAAAAGAAAAAGATAATTCGACAGCAGATTTGCATAATTTAAATAGGTTAATGTTAAAAAATATAGAGTCTTGCAATATGACATCGGCCCAGACAAAATACCAGACATGCTTTACGCAAATGCTGAAGCAGAAGGACATCAAGAACAAAAAGAAGATATTGAAAGTATTGCAGAAAATACACAAAGAGAAAATTATCCGTTGATTTGTAAGATGATGCACGATATAAATAAAGATTCTCGTCCAGAAGATCTAACAAAACGTCTGAACTCCTACAAAGAAGTTGAAACAGAATGATGTCAAGAACAACAAGAAGATATTGAATGTATTGCAGAAAATACACAAAGAGAAAATTATCCGTTGTTTTGTAAGATGATGCACGATATAAATAAAGATTCTCCTCCAGAAGATCTAACAAAACGTCTGAACTCCTACAAAGAAGTTGAAATAGAAGGATGTCAGGAACAACAAGAAAACTTTAAAAGTATTGCAGAAAATAAATAAAAAGAAAATATTCCGGTAATTTTTAATTACATATGAAGCACGATATTATGGAACAATGTATCTGCAGATAATCTAACAGAATATCTTAACTCTTACAGAAAAGCCGAAGAAGAAGAATCATCTAGTAGAATATTTCAATTTTTATGCAAAAATCGAAGGAGAAGAACGTCAAGAAACGAACTGCAAAATATTGGATACACAGAAAAAATTGAAAATGCTGAAAGAGAAATAGTATCGAGCTCACCAGATTTAGATGATAAAGAGATTAGAAACTTTTAGAAATACATTTGCATAGAAGATTTGAGGCAAGTTTCTAAAATTTTTGTATTATATATATATATATATGTATATGTTTTATATAGTATAATCTTATATTATTGAAATTTTTCTAAAATTTTTGATTATTGAAGAGTTTTTTACGGATGTAATTGATATAATGCATACAAGAAAAAAATGAATGTTTTATACACATACATATATATATATATATATATATATATATATATATATATATATATATATAATTTTTATATTGTCTTTTTCTCTTCTTATTTCTTAGCTACTGCTATCAAATAAACTTTTGATTTATATATTTTCTCGGAACGATTTTTAATTGTAAAAATTTATTTGTAAATATTAATATAATCTTTATGAATTACAATATTTTAATACGCAATAGATTTATAATTATAGAATTAAAAGTTATAAAAATCTGTGTGTCAGAAATTAATGAGATTGTGCAGTAAGATTTAATTATTATTTGTATATTTAAGCAAAAATGTCAGTCTTTCAAGCGATTTGCAAGACGGGCTAAGTACCGGATCATCAAATTAATTAAACAAACTGATAATATTTTTATTTGAAATAAAAGAATTCTGTATTAGTAAAAGAAATAAAAGGTCGAACGTTTTTGACAATCACTTTACACTCTGAGAAATTATGAATTTCAATATATGAAATAGTCTTATTAAACATTTTTTTGGGCCACGATTTAAATTATAAGTTACAATAAGTTTTTACAATAAGTTAACAATAACTTTTAATATTATCTGACAAGTACGGTTTTAAATTTAAATGTGAATGATACTTAAACTCTTAATATTTTTTCTTAAATTTAGTGTTGCTATTTATTACATTTTTAAAATATTTTCTTTCTATGATACATAGATGCGTTTCTATATCGTTTGACTTATTGTTAATTTAGTGAGTATTTCGCAAACTCTAACTGAAAAATAAATGATAAGATGTTTTGGCACATAGACTTTTATGATTCTTAACTTTTCAATTGTAAACCTTTTTTTATGAGTTTAATTTAACATATAGCAATAGCTTTTATACGATCAGTCACATTTATGCATGTATGGAATATACATATATATATATGTATATGTGTATGCATGCGTATTATTAATCAGCATACTCTCTGAGCAGATTTTTTTATCTCAATTATACTCATATACTATACAATGAAATAGATTTTATTCGTTATAAACCATAAATTTTCAAAAATTTACTTCGCGAATTACAGACAGATCAAGTGAGTAAATATTGTTATATGACTGAAAATTATTCAAATGAGATCATGTTTGATATTATGTCACGATTCCGATAAATTTAATGATTTAACAATTGTTTTTAATTATTGTTTTGCAATAAAAAGTAAGATAAATAGTCTCAATGCGTGAGAGATTTTAGTATTCCAATTTTAGAAGCATTAATTAAAAACATAATAAAAAATAAAAATGTACGAATTTTTTTATCTAACAATAAGTTAAATTGTAGAAAATAAGGATAAAATTGTGCATGGTGAAAAACTAAACGATATAAAGAAGAATATTTTCAAAAAACTTTTATAAACCTAAAATTAATTACGATAAAACTGTTTGACAAACAAGTTGTTAAGACTTTGCTTTATTAAATTTATTTCATATTGATGAATTGCATATATTAAAAATAATAGATATGTACAAAAATGTGAGCTAAGTCTCAATTTATACACATAATGTAATTTGCAGCATGTTTTGTATATACAATATAATATATGACAGAGAGATATTTTTTTTCTACATTATATTTCTTTACAATTAGCTTTGTCATCATTGTTATTTTATTGTAATCTGTGAGCATCAAAAAAATTTGCTAATAAAAAAAATCGATATAATCAATATAAATCGATATAAATCAAAATAAATATTGTCAATGATGATATATAAATGCAGTTTTTATAAACTCATTAACCCTATGTCATACAAATTAAAAAAATAATAATATTATATGTTGTTAACAATTATGATTTTTTATTGTTTGCTTCTCGTTATAAATTATTATTTTTGTTAATCATTTAAAAACAATTGGTTATGTTATAACTTTTTGTTGCGTTTATTATTTCATCTCGTTTTTACTATTTAATTTATTTTTAAAGAACATTCAGCGGAATCTTTACGATTTGACTTATTATTAAACGACCGATTATTTTATAGGTAAGCGATGAATCTCGTATCTCCTGCATGCTGCTTTTTTATGTGTTTATAACCCTGTATTGTAAAGATATACATATATACGATACGGTATAGCGCACGAGATGGATTTTTTAGCCTTATTTTTATGGACTTTTATTGTAATATGAGAGATAATGTTATAAATAATGATTACACATAAATAATGATAATGAAATCAGGAAGTATTTTGAATTTTCATGAAAAATGAACTGTTTTTTGACTACTGTTTGGGAATTATGATTCCGATAATTTTATTAATGTAAAAAATAAATAAAATTGTTTTTAATCATGCAAAATTCTAAAATGGCACAGATAACAGTAATTTTTAATTTTGGTACGTTATAAATATAATTTTGTAATAACTATAATCTTGTTAAATTATTAAGTATATATAACAGAAAAAAGTATGTATATGTAACTTCTTACAAAATATTTTATTATATTAAATTTTTTTATAAATTTTTATAAATGAAATAATACAGTGCACAAGTTGCTAAGGCATGTAAATTTTCCAAAGATTTTAATATACCAATATTTGATTAAGATAAAGTTATTTAAAGAGACAGCTTAATTTAGGATTTCTTTTCGTTAAAATTTATTACGATTTTATTAAGTTATTTTCACTCTCTCTCTCTCTCTCTTTCCCTCTTTTTCTTCCTCTGTCTTTCTTGATCTCTTTCTTTGCCTAATTTTAATGAGAATCTGTTGTATACCAACGATAAGAATAATAGATATCGGAAGAATTAAAAGACTTCTTACACAAAAAATGCATAGTTCGTTAATATAGCTTTTCTAAACATTTTCTTTTACAGTTAACTATTTTAATTATCTTTATTATAAATCATAGATAGTAATGTCACTGTGTATAAACCTATAAACAATAAACATTGGAAATGAGAAAGTATCGCTTTTAGTGACTTGACACACATAACAATTAATGTTTTTCCGCGATGTTCCGTGATTGTCCCCAAACTTATTCTCAAGAGCAACTAACCACAACAACTTTCATTGTTTTCAGTGTTCCGATAATTTCATCTCGCGCGGCAAAAGTTTTCGGAATCTCTCTAAAGTCAGTAACACGCAATAAAGCAGTCTTGTGTGAAAATTTTTAAAAAACTTTATAATATCAACCAAGCGCGTATAGTGCAAAAAGATATTATTTGGCTCTTACATCGACAACAATTTGAAGGTCAGCAAAAATTAAGGAAAAATATTTCAGTAATCTACAAATTGCCACTGATTATAAAATTTGTAAAAATAGTGTTACATATAAATATTAAACATGAACTAGATAAAATAAATCAATTAGCGAAACAAGGCGAACAATGTCGGCGGGAAAGAAATAAGAATATTTAAAATATGATATTTTGAATGAAAAACTGTATAATTGGTTGCTAGAGCAGAATGAATTGGGATACACAATTTCCGATAGGCAGCTTAGAACTAAAACAGATGAATTCGCGAATGATTTTGGTGGACCATCAACATCTACCGCACGAGAAAATTGGCTGCAAAACTTTAAGAAGCATCATGAGACTTTTTTAATGTCTCTTAATATGCCTGAGAGTTCGCAAAATTTCGTGCAAAAGAGTGAGAAAGCCGAGTTACATAAATCAGCTGAAACATTTATTCAAGAATTCACTCTTAAAAAGAAAGAAAAGAACACACAAATATATTTTACATTGTACAGATAAAAGATCAAAAAACACATATGTCATTTATAAGAATGCTACTAATAATTATACCTTGTTGCACATAACATACTATATCATTCTTGGTGAGAATAATGTAGTACAGTTGATGGGCACTGGCTGAAAATTGTTGACATTTGCAATTGTGATAAAAATCATCCCATTTATTTAGATATGGAAACATAATAGTTTTCTTCAATTTGTCTTCGATTTTTATGTCATATCCACGATGCCACCCAATGACTACACCGTAATGATTATCAAGAGAGAAAGAATCTTTGTATGTATGCGTTACGATCATTCCAACGGCAAATTTAACATCATTTGTCCTTCTTTTTAATGATTCCTCTACTGCGTTAGATCTAACCTATGGAAACATAATATTATATTCAATCGATTTCTTGTTACACAAGCAATTTTTAAAATAATGTAATGATTTAGTTATAAATAATAATAATTAATGTAATCTTTTTATATATTGATATATGAATACATTAAATTACATTATACGATGTGTTATAACTTACCTCTATTGTATTTGTAATATTTTTGTATTCAATTTCAATATTTATGTTCTCAATATCTTCCATAATAAATTCATATTCGTAAGTGAAAAAGAAATGTACATGAAGTTACATTACATTAAAAATACTCATCATGACTTCTATTCCCTAAAGAAAAAAATATATAAAGAAAATCTTGATTATAGACAAAAGATAAAAAGAAGTTCATCACTTTCACTCATTTATTTAAAATGTATCGAGACTCATTGAAGTAACGTGTTATTTATAAGACATAATTGAGTGATATTTTTATTAAATACTTAAAATTAAATATAAATAATTACCAACCATAATATCATTTGATAGACGTTCAATATCTTGGATCTTCTCTCTGATAATGTTTGATGGATAAAGTAGATTGGAGTCGTTGCTCACATAAAAGTATTCTGCATTATTCAAATTGTTTGTATTACTAAAAATAAGAAAAAGATATTAATACATACATATACATATATGCGTTTAAACATATAGAATAAATGTTCATTGTAATAAAATTCATAATTTTTCTAGCGATTGCGATAGACTAATTATAAATGTTATGTATACATTTCAACTGCGCAACATGTTATTTTTAAAAATTATTGAAGAGATTTGACAGAAAATTCTTTTCAATATGAAATAAAAAATAATGGCCTAGCATATTTTAAAAAATTATACAAGTTATTTTTTAAATAAATTGTATCTATTATTTTGCACGTAAAGTTGTTTTATCATTCCATTCTTGTTAAAGTTCCTGGGTACTTGCCGCGGCCATATTAGAATCGTGACATCAGAAACAAGAATGACACGCTGAGAATTCTTGCGTGCCATTCTTAAATAAAAGCATTGTTAATCCAAAAAAAAAGAAGGAGATAAACAGCCACATTTGCGCTTTATGGAAATATGATTGGAATCGAGTTGCACAATATTAAATCATTAATGTAATTTTCGGTGGCTGAAGAGACACAAGTTTAGTGTCGAAACTTCCCACAATTTTTGTCTAACTTTTAATGTCAATTTATTAACAATATATTAAAATTCATTTTCTCAAACCTGTCGTAGAGGCCATGATTTATGTTATTGTTTATTTAAATAAAAAAATATTTTGATGAAACAACATTACAGAGATCGCTTTAGCACATTTGCAAAATTGTCCAAAAACTATATTTTTCTCTTGACAAATAATAAACAGCCCTAAAATGAGTGTGATACGAAACATATATGCTTTTAGCATAGTTTTCGGACAATTTTACAAGTGTGTTAAAGCAATCTGTAGCGATGTTTGATCAAAATTTCTTTTTATTTAAAAATGATACGAATTCCTCAGTGTGTCATTTTCGTCTCTGACATCACGATTCCGATATGACCACGGCGAGTACTCAGGAGCCTTAATACAAAGTTATAAAGAATTAATAGATTTTATCAGTAAAATATAATTTATAAAACATAATTTTTTTGAATCTAGATATGTGCATATGTTTATGTGTAAAATAAATAAAACATTTTCGTAAAGAAAATTATATTGTTTCATATAATAATTTTAAGATGACTTTAATCTCTTATCGAAAGAATGAGATTTTGATTAATTTTCTGTATATGTATGTATAACGCATGCGTATGTATACGTATGTATGCGCTAACGTTTTGTTAAATATTCGAGGAGGAAATATTTCTATGCTGCGATCCTTTGTTTCATCAATTTAAAACAAACAAGTAACTAAAAAAATCGTAGAAATGTTCTTATGAAATGTATACATATATATAAATATACATTATATATGTGTTGAAAAAGTATTGGTAATAAACTAAAATTATATTTACTAGTTTGGTTTCCATATTGCAATAGATGCATTTAGTCTCATTGTCAGAATGCTATGTATGCCGAGTCTTCTAGCTACGATGTGATACGTGACAGTCAATAGATCTATTCGAAAACGTACTGCAATCTATATTAAATTATATTAGAAAAGTTATATATTGAACATTTATAAGATATAAAAAATATAGTTATATTTGTGCAGTGCAAAATAAATTATTATTACAATTTAAAATAACTTACAGATATTAAACCTTTGGCTACGAGATCTGACATCATTAATAATTGATATAATTTATGGATCTCTAACCCCGAAAATATATATTCTTCGAGAATACACATAATTTGCCTTGATTCTGTTTCATTCCAGAAATTGTCATAAATATTGTTATCTCTCCATAAAGAAAATTGCTCTAAAGTCGTAGAGCAAATTGAATGAGCGGGGTATTTATTTTTCAGACGAGATAATACTGTCTCCGTTATACTATCTAACCACGTTTTTACAGCCGAAGACACATGTGGCTGAAAATATTGCGCCATGATCGTAAGTTGTTTCTCCAAAAGCGATTTTGTCTTCGGCATATTCTTAAATTTCATTTGCTTATATATATATCGATATTGTTTCAAATAATAAAAAATCAGGTCAAAGTTATATTCACGTGTCAAATTGGAAAACAGTTTGCTGAAAAACTTTGCATATTAATTATATAATTATAATTAATTATATTAATTTATAATATCAATTTAATTTATTAAATTTTTTACCATGACCTTTCTGCAGAAATTCTATTTATCTCATCCCATACAAAATAATACGTCATGGAATTTTCAACAATTGAACGCAGAAGACACTCCAATTGTTCCTTGTCAGTATCACACACCTTATTTTCCGACATCATAAACGCATAATGTTTTAACATTTGGATACAATATAACCCTGCTTTTATTCTTTTTTTGAAATCGGTATGATGAAATATTTTCTTCTGTTTTTCTCTGTTATACTTTTTTTCTGCAGTAGGACAGCTAAAATTAAGAAAGAAAATTATATTAAACAACGCTATAATATAAATCAGCGCGCAATAAATTTTAGAAAATATACATTTTAAAGTACATATAAATTTTATAATTACATATAAATTAATATTAAAATAAATTTAAAAAATTATAAATAACAATATAGATTCTTCTATTTAAAAGAAAGATATGATTTAATCTTAAAACAGAAACTATAATTATCACAATAGAAATGCATAGCAATACGATACATATATATGCACAATGTGTTATCGAGATACATCTGCTGCGATAATCTCACATTTAAGTTTGTTACTTTAAATCATATTAAATGAGAGAAATCGAGTAAAAACTAAATGTGTGGATATTTTTCATTCTACACATGACATTAAAATAAGAACAAAAACAAAAAGAAAATTATAAGATAAAACAAATGTTTAATCTTTACAATCTCTAAATAGATATAATTAATTGCATATAAAATTTTACAAAATTGTAAAAACCATGAAGGTTGAAAGTTACAAGAAGAAAATACGGTTATATTGTAAGTATGAAAAGATAATTATTTATGAAAGGCAAAAAGAATATTTTATAAGCCAATTTTAAAACAAATAAATGTAAAAAAAGTGTTTGAATATAATTATCGTACTATTGCAAATTTTAAAATCAAAATATAAAAAATTATAAGTGCACTTTAATTTAATGTTCTTTATGTTTTACCTTTACACTGTAAAATAAACTTCTTTTTTATTACAAAATCAAAATAATACGAACTAAGAAAGCCTACTAAATATAACAGTAAAAAAATTTATTTGCAACCTATATTTTTAATAATTTGAAATAATTTATTTAAAAATAGAACATACATATACATTTTTAAGCATGTTATAACCAAAGAAAATAATAAAAAATAGGATAATCTTTATGCTCATAATTTAATAATGAAACCTAGATAGAAAAAAGTTAAAATAAAATCTATAAAACAATGAGCTACGAGCAATGGCAAGCTATGTTTATCGGTGCGATACTTGGAATTGATCGATGTAGATTTGTAGATTATAGTAACTATTTTTTAGATGCATAAAGATTTTGGCTTTACTAAATCTTGATTTTTTACTACAATCCTATTAAGTTTTAACATCAGAAACGTGCTTATTTTCCACTGATTCACAGGCACGCCCGCGCGTGCGCGCGCGCACACACACACACACACACACACACACACAAAACAATTTTAATCTTACTTTTTTATTATTGTTTTTGCATTTAACTATTGCTTTGTTGAATGAAGAAAATTGACCAAGTGTAAAATAGATATAAATAAATTAATATAAAAAAAACTTATGAATAGAAAATACCTCTGATAATATTTCTTTTCCCAAAACTTCTGGAACAATGTTATCTGCTGGAATCTTTTACACGTGGACTTAAAATTTATGATATCCTCTACACGGATGCTTTCGATTTCCAGAATAATAATAATCACATCGTCGGGCAAGTGTGTTATCGTAGCCATCGGAGAAAATTCAACAATACACAAATCAACTAATTATAATTTATATACTTATATGTATATATATATAACTGATCACGAATGGGAGCGCAAAGTTTATTGTAGCTTCTAGGACTGTCTTCATGCGTCTGCAACGTGCACTTCGTTTGATATGGTGTAGACTATAGATGCACTTTGCTTAGATTAGAAATGCTTTGAAACGTTTGACTTGCCAATCGGGATAAAGAGAACATAGATTTCTTGGTTTTAATTGGTCAATGAAACTAAAAAGGCAAGGCAAGAATGAATAATTGTTTTTTCACTATTCTAGAAATTTATGGTGTTTAAGATTATGCTCTATTGTTATTTCAAAATGATTTTTCGCCCTTTTCAGTTGCCCATTCTTATACAATAAAAGAAAATTTGTTTGGGATTTTAATTGATCGACATCTTGAATTTTGAAAAATTATTTAGTTAACAAAAGAGATTCTTTTCTTTTCCACAAATTATTTTCAGAATTAGAAAATTATAAAATGTTAGAAAGAATTTAGGCGAAATATTTTGAAGGCAATATTTAATAATTCAAGAATAATGTCAGTTTTAAGAGATTAATTTTCGGAATAGTTAATCAAGAGAAACACACAAAAAGTCTGCTTTTTTTTTTCAACAAAACTACTGCACAGCTTTGTTAAAAATAAAATTTAGTGCATATTCCAAAAAGCAACCAGTAAATATAATACTATTATTATCCCCTCAAACGCTTGTATCTTATATTTTAAAGGCAACTGAGAGCAAATGATTTGTTTAGTGTAAAAATTAATGAGATAAAGAAATGATTACGCATTTCGATAGTAATACGCAGTCTCGAAATAACACATGCACTTACTCGACAAATCACCCTCGCGCAATATATGCGCTGTGATATTCTCAAGATGATAATAAAAATCAACTCTATACCATTAGCGTCGAGCTCATCGAACTATAATGAATCATAAATGATATCAAATGAACGTCTTCTTTAATATCGCAAAATTCAAGACCTCTCATTTTCAAACAACGCTTTCTGAGATTAATAGAAGGACTTCAATAAACTTTCGATTCGTTACATTTTTTTTTTAATCAATAGAGAAGATGCAAATTGAAATCGGATATATAAAAAGAAATCTATTCAAAAAATAGAAAATTCTATCACTTGTATATTCACCGCTTTTGCACGCTGAGTCTGTTACAATCTAATTTAATATACACTCAACCTTGGCGATTCTTATTTACGTCATGTGTTATTGATCTAAAATTTATGTCTCAGTAAAACTGTTTCAAAAACTTAATTCTACATTGCGAATAGACATTTAATTAATTTTTTGGCATGTATTTACGTAAAAGTTCTCTACAGAATAATTGCATTAAAATTAGCACTCGCTGCCGTAAACCATTGCTGTTTTATTTTGTGTTTGCATTTGTCATGTCAACAAATATTTAGTTTTAATAAAATAATTTTTTTTTTTCTTTTTGTTATATAATATAAACCAATATTAAATTTTCCGTAAATCTTTATCTTATTTTTCTTTTCGTCATTATATTATGCCGAAAATTGGAATCTTAAGTTTTAACGATAGAATTTTTCTCTAATTGTTTTAGCTAATGATTTTCAAACATTTGTAATATTCGCGATAACACAAGTCTGCATAATTTTGCGATCTGTAAAAAACGAATAGTTTCTTATAGTCTTTTGTGCGCTAACCCAAATCCGCAAGGCAGAATGGCCTATCACATCAGGTTCTTGAGAAAAATGAGATTAAAACACTCCCTGCCCGCTGAAACCTTAGGCGCGCATTGTTTTTAGGTGTAGTCGCATTATATCAAGTAGAATGATTGCCCCATGCAGTCCGACTGCAAAATCATTGCTAATAGTAAAAGTTTTAATAGTAAATTTAATAAATGACAAAATCATATTTTATTATATTTGTAAAAAATTATATTTGTTAAAAATTGTTATCTTTTGGAAATTGTTCAAACAATAATTTTTTTAACAAATGAACAAAGAAACGTTTTTAATGTGATTAAGCACGTTTAATCTCGTGTATTAAATCCATGATTAAATTTTTTACTGTTTGTGACGGTTTTGCAATCGGAATGCATAAGGCAATCATTCTACACAGTGCGACTACACCTAAAAACAAAGCGCGCCTGAAGTTCGATAGTATTTGTGGTAAAACATTCGTAATTTTTATATTACTAGTACAACACAACGCGCGCTTCGCGCGCGCTATTTATTCTTTTTCGTTCAACATTTTTAACGATATATACACAAAATAATAACTGTTAAAATATGCAATGACAGCCGCTCACGAAGTAAGCGCAATGACAGAACCAATCAGCATCGCGGAAAAGCGACAACAATATACTTCGAGACTTTCGAGTATCGACTTTACATGCCTTTTTTTAGATAGGAAGGTACAATGTTCAAGCTTTTATTTGAGCCCTGTCTGAAGTCTTTTGCATACCGGGTTTGTCAGCTACACATTTTTAAAAATGATAAATAACGCGTTTTTGGATGGTTTTAACACCATTTTTCTCGAAAACCTGACGTGATAGATTATTCTGCCTTGCAAATTTGGAGTCAGTGCGCAAGAAACTATAGGAAACATAAAGTTATTATAATATATACTGTATAATTTAGTAACATTATACGCATTTTTTTACTTTGCTTTAATTTTTATAATAAGAGAAATACAATATAATTTATAATTTCTTAATTAATAAGTCTCTCTTCTTTTTATTTCTCGCCTCGAAAGATTGCATAAGGTTCGGTTAACTTAAAAAACGCTTTTAGCGCAAAATCGGTTATTCTGATCATTTCTTCTGACTTTTATGGCGAGCCTAACTGTATGCGTATGTTTGTTTGATCCGAGTAATATACTTTGAAGAATCTGATTTTAGAAAATGTCTTTGTTATGCCTTTCCATTGACCTATTCTTTTCATCTAGGTATGAACATAATATCAGTAAAACTCTTGTTACCTGAGGCTATAACAAATATTTTATATACACAACTCTTTTGGTCTTTACTTCGTTGTCTAGTCTTTCTCACTTTTTAAATTTCTTTTTTATCTTTGTCTAAGAAACTTTCTAATATTCTATACTTATTAGACATCGTATAAATTTATGTTTATAGAATTTTTTGAAGTAATATTGCAGAATCTGTACGTCTAACAATTTTTACTTGTAAAATAAATTTTTTTAAAATTCTCACATGCACGAAAAATCACGCGTAATATCACCGACGATCGATTAATCCTCGGATCGGTCGTTTCTTGCTCGGCATCAAGAATTCGTGATTAATTCCAAAGTAAAGAAGATTGAAACTTTTATTCAAAGCCGATTCATTTATTAACTACCCGAGTGGAAATTGATCTAGCCAATATTATTTTACAACTGATGGCTGTATCACGCAGGCTATATATTACCTAACCATTGACTAGCTTAGTATTATTAGCTATAATTTATGAATAATTCTTTGCTATCTAGTACTTTTCTAGCCTCTGCACAGTAAATATTAGAATAGATGACGCTAGAACCTTTTAAAAATTAGCTAGCCATTGTCTAGCCACTATTAGTTGAAAATTGGTTAAAATTTAAAAAGTGAAGTTATGTCGTTCTTGCATAATTTCTCTAATGACTGTCTAATGATTAGCCATTAAACATTATAAATGGAGTTTGAAAATATCTAATGCTATCTAGTGCTTTTCTAGCCTCTGCACTGTAAATATTGAAATAGATTATTTTCAGCGAGAATTATGTAGTGCGGTTGATACACAACTTTGAATCCATTAAAATTTCTACATTTACATAAACAGATGTAATCCAGCATTGTTGTATATCCATCATCTGTGACTACAGAATTCAAATATTTCTTTATGTCATCAGTTATACATGTATAAAGCCAATCAATTATTACCTTATTTCATGCTGTTTTTCTTTTTCAAGAGGAGTAAAATATGGTCGCGATGAATGATTGCAATTGGTATGATCTTACAATCATACCAATTGCAAATTTGACTTTTTCTATTCTTGTTTATGATAAATATTTTTGAAGAAATAACGAACAGAATTGATTGATGATCGTTTATACTGGGTGTAACTAAACAAACGCATATGGACAATACTATCAGATACAAAACAACAATTCAAATCGAAAAGTCCTGGACCATTTTTTGATCTGAGCTTTCTTTTCGTTGTTATATGATGTTAAAGTTAACTAATCAGCGCCTGTCTACAACGGAAAACAGAGAAGGTACGACGAGGGTCGTATTAGCGAGACGGCTTTCTGCTGTATAGACAGGCGCTGATTAGCTAACTTTAACATCACATAACAACGAAAAAAAGCTCAGATCAAAAAATGGTTCAGGACTTTTCGATTTGAATTGTTGTTCTGTATCTGATAGTGTTGTCCATATGCGTTTGTTTAGTTACACCCTGTATATAAGCGTATCATATTGTATCCAAAATATTAAATTGTACACATCTTGTAATACTTATATAGGTACAATTGTATGTAACTTTTTTTTGCATAAATCAATTCATTTTAATATGATTCTGTCTCAAACATTCTGTGTAACATTTGCCTTCTGTACAACATGGGTGACTCACCTTTGTTTTACGTATTATTACTATTACATTTTTGATATAATATATTACATATACTTTGTAATTGCGCTGAAGATGGTCAAAAAGAGGACCGAAACGTAGGATTTTTGTAATTGTGTCTATTACGTATTCAAAATATCAATATAATTTGATTGTAATAAAACATATGCGCACAAATTACCACGCTGGCTCTTGATTGTCTTTTATCTTTTTCGTATCAATCCATTTTATTTCTTTGTATATTTATAATTTATTTAGATAAATTTCTAAAAAAATATATAATTTATATAATAATATAAATTAAAAATTGTATGGTCACGGAACATCAAAATAAATTATGCGATATATATTTAAAACTATTAAACTTTTACTGAGTTTACCAAAATATGTAAACATGTTTATGTGTAAAATAAATAAGTAAATCTTTGTTTATAACATAATATTTTCTGTTTAAAAATGTTAAGATGACATCGATCTTTCATCGAAAGAAAGAATTCTTGATTATCTGTTTATATATGTGTTTATATATGTATAAACTGTATGTTAAAGTTATAGTTAAATGTTTGATATAGATACATTTTTATATACACAATATTCCATTTCCTCAATTTATAACAAATAAGTTATTCTAAGAAACTGTAACTTGTAAGTAACTTTATAATGAACATTACTGTTACACACACTTACACGTGCATTCGCGCACGTATACGCGCACACACGCACATGTATGTATATATGTATACATGTGTATATGATTAATAAAGAAAGAGGAAGATTAGTAAAAGTGGTATAGAGAAATCAAAATGAAATATTCTGAATGGAGATTTGAGATTGAAGAAAATATAGATTTGGATCATCATACAATTATGTTGGATAAAAGGAAAATATTAAGAAAAGAGAAAAAGAGCGAGTCCAAGGATGAAAAAATGTTTCAAGTTTGTTCTGCTTGTACAAAAAGCAATATCGTTTCTCAA